>RAIA01000080.1:30000-51343 GCA_003664395.1 Leishmania lainsoni
TTTAATTTAGAATTAATTTGTTTTGCTTTATTCTGTCTGTGTGGTTGTTGGGATTTGAATTTATTTATTTTTGGCTTGCAATAATTCGGATTATTAGTTTTTAATTATTCAAAAATTAGAGTACCTTCCATAACATTAAAAGTTTTCAATTTTTTAATTTGATTTGATTTAAGATTTAATTTAATTTAGATTTAATTTGTTTTGCTTTATTCTGTCTGTGTGGTTGTTGGGATTTGAATTTATTTATTTTTGACTTGCAATAATTCGGATTATTAGTTTTTTAATAATTCAAAAATTAGAGTACCTTCGATAACATTAAGAGTTTTTATTTAATTTAATTTAATTTAGATTTAATTTGTTTTGCTTTATTCTGTCTGTGTGGTTGTTGGGATTTGAATTTATTTATTTTTTGACTTGCAATAATTCGGATTATTAAATTTTTTAATTATTCAAAAATTAGAGTACCTTCGATAACATTAAGAGTTTTTATTTGATTTGATTTATTAAGATTTTATTTAATTTAATTTAATTTAGATTTAATTTGTTTTGCTTTATTCTGTCTGTGTGGTTGTTGGGGTTTTGAATTTATTTATATTTTTGACTTGCAATAATTCAGATTATTAGTTTTTTAATAATTCAAAAATTAGAGTACCTTCGATAACATTAAGAGTTTTTATTTAATTTAATTTAATTTAATTTAGAATTAATTTGTTTTGCTTTATTCTGTCTGTGTGGTTGTTGGGATTTGAATTTATTTATTTTTGGCTTGCAATAATTCGGATTATTAGTTTTTAATTATTCAAAAATTAGAGTACCTTCCATAACATTAAAAGTTTTCAATTTTTTAATTTGATTTGATTTAAGATTTAATTTAATTTAGAATTAATTTGTTTTGCTTTATTCTGTCTGTGTGGTTGTTGGGATTTGAATTTATTTATTTTTGGCTTGCAATAATTCGGATTATTAGTTTTTTAATTATTCAAAAATTAGAGTACCTTCGATAACATTAAGAGTTTTTATTTAATTTAATTTAATTTAGATTTAATTTGTTTTGCTTTATTCTGTCTGTGTGGTTGTTGGGATTTGAATTTATTTATTTTTGACTTGCAATAATTCGGATTATTAGTTTTTTAATTATTCAAAAATTAGAGTACCTTCGATAACATTAAGAGTTTTTATTTAATTTAATTTAATTTAGATTTAATTTGTTTTGCTTTATTCTGTCTGTGTGGTTGTTGGGATTTGAATTTATTTATTTTTGACTTGCAATAATTCGGATTATTAGTTTTTTAATTATTCAAAAATTAGAGTACCTTCGATAACATTAAGAGTTTTTATTTGATTTGATTTATTAAGATTTAATTTAATTTAATTTAATTTAGAATTAATTTGTTTTGCTTTATTCTGTCTGTGTGGTTGTTGGGGTTTTGAATTTATTTATTTTTGGCTTGCAATAATTCAGATTATTAGTTTTTTAATAATTCAAAAATTAGAGTACCTTCCATAACATTAAAAGTTTTCAATTTTTTAATTTGATTTGATTTAAGATTTAATTTAATTTAGATTTAATTTGTTTTGCTTTATTCTGTCTGTGTGGTTGTTGGGATTTGAATTTATTTATTTTTGGCTTGCAATAATTCGGATTATTAGTTTTTTAATTATTCAAAAATTAGAGTACCTTCGATAACATTAAGAGTTTTTATTTAATTTAATTTAATTTAATTTAGATTTAATTTGTTTTGCTTTATTCTGTCTGTGTGGTTGTTGGGATTTGAATTTATTTATTTTTGACTTGCAATAATTCGGATTATTAGTTTTTTAATTATTCAAAAATTAGAGTACCTTCGATAACATTAAGAGTTTTTATTTAATTTAATTTAATTTAGATTTAATTTGTTTTGCTTTATTCTGTCTGTGTGGTTGTTGGGGTTTTGAATTTATTTATATTTTTGACTTGCAATAATTCAGATTATTAGTTTTTTAATAATTCAAAAATTAGAGTACCTTCGATAACATTAAGAGTTTTTATTTAATTTAATTTAATTTAATTTAGAATTAATTTGTTTTGCTTTATTCTGTCTGTGTGGTTGTTGGGATTTGAATTTATTTATTTTTGGCTTGCAATAATTCGGATTATTAGTTTTTAATTATTCAAAAATTAGAGTACCTTCGATAACATTAAGAGTTTTTATTTGATTTAATTTGATTTAAGATTTAATTTAATTTAAATTTAATGTTTTGTTTTGTCTGTGTTGGTTGTTGGGATTTGAATTTATTTATTTTTGACTTGCAATAATTCGGATTATTAGTTTTTTAATTATTCAAAAATTAGAGTACCTTCGATAACATTAAGAGTTTTCAATTTTTTTAATTTAATTTAATTTAATTTAATTTAGGATTTAGATTTAATTTGTTTTGTTTTGTTTTATTCTGTCTGTGTGATTGCTGGGGCTTTGAATTTATTTATTTTTGACTTACAATAATTCGGATTATTAGTTTTTTAATTATTCAAAAATTAGAGTACCTTCCATAACATTAAGAGTTTTCAATTTTTTAATTTAATTTAATTTAGAATTAATTTGTTTTGCTTTATTCTGTCTGTGTGGTTGTTGGGGTTTTGAATTTATTTATTTTTGACTTGCAATAATTCGGATTATTAGTTTTTTAATTATTCAAAAATTAGAGTACCTTCGATAACATTAAGAGTTTTTATTTGATTTGATTTATTAAGATTTAATTTAATTTAATTTAGAATTAATTTGTTTTGCTTTATTCTGTCTGTGTGGTTGTTGGGGTTTTGAATTTATTTATTTTTGGCTTGCAATAATTCAGATTATTAGTTTTTTAATAATTCAAAAATTAGAGTACCTTCGATGACATTAAGAGTTTTTATTTGATTTGATTTATTTAAGATTTAATTTAATTTAATTTAATTTAATTTAATTTAATTTAGAATTGATTTGATTTGTTTTATTCTGTCTGTGTGGTTGTTGGGATTTGAATTTATTTATTTTTGGCTTGCAATAATTCGGATTATTAGTTTTTTAATTATTCAAAAATTAGAGTACCTTCGATAACATTAAGAGTTTTCAATTTTTTAATTTGATTTGATTTGATTTAAGATTTAATTTAATTTAGATTTAATTTGTTTTGCTTTATTCTGTCTGTGTGGTTGTTGGGGTTTTGAATTTATTTATTTTTGGCTTGCAATAATTCGGATTATTAGTTTTTTAATTATTCAAAAATTAGAGTACCTTCGATAACATTAAGAGTTTTTATTTGATTTGATTTATTTAAGATTTAATTTAATTTAATTTAATTTAATTTAATTTAATTTAATTTAATTTAATTTAATTTAATTTAATTTAATTTAATTTAGAATTAATTTGATTTGTTTTATTCTGTCTGTGTGGTTGTTGGGATTTGAATTTATTTATTTTTGGCTTGCAATAATTCGGATTATTAGTTTTTTAATTATTCAAAAATTAGAGTACCTTCCATAACATTAAGAGTTTTCAATTTTTTATTTATTTATTTATTTATTTATTTATTTATTTATTTATTTATTTATTTATTTTATTTTATTTTATTTGTTTTGGTTTTGTTTTAACTCTGTGTGGTTGTTGGGATTTGGGAATTGTATGTCCCGATTTTATTGCAACTAATTTCAATATTAAAATATATTTACCACAACTAATTTCAATATTAAAATATATTTACTACAACTAATTTCAATATTAAAATATATTTAACCACAACTAATTTCAATATTAAAATATATTTGCTGTAACTAATTTAGATATTAAATTTAAGCGCTTGCAACTAATTCTGACCATTTTTTATATATAAAATTCTATTGCTAGCAATCAATTTTGAACCGAATTCATATTATTTTTGACTTATTTTTAAAACCATACCGAGTGTATCAACTTATTAGAAAAAACATAGTTTTTTCTAATAAGATTGATATTATATATTATATATTATATATTATATATTATTTATTATATATTATTTATTATATATTATTTATATTATTTATATTATTTATTATATTATATTATATTATATTATATTATATTATATTATATTATATTATATTAATATATTTATTATAATTATATTATTCAAGTCAAATATTGATTTAATTTAATTTAATTTTTTTTATTTGATTTGTTTTGTTTTATTCTGTCTGTGTGGTTGTTGGGATTTGAATTTATTTATTTTTGACTTGCAATAATTCGGATTATTAGTTTTTTAATTATTCAAAAATTAGAGTACCTTCGATGACATTAAGAGTTTTTATTTGATTTGATTTATTTAAGATTTAATTTAATTTAATTTAATTTAGAATTGATTTGATTTGTTTTATTCTGTCTGTGTGGTTGTTGGGATTTGAATTTATTTATTTTTGGCTTGCAATAATTCGGATTATTAGTTTTTTAATTATTCAAAAATTAGAGTACCTTCGATAACATTAAGAGTTTTCAATTTTTTAATTTGATTTGATTTGATTTAAGATTTGTCTGTATGGTTGTTGGGATTTGAATTTATTTATTTTTGGCTTGCAATAATTCGGATTATTAGTTTTTAATTATTCAAAAATTAGAGTACCTTCGATAACATTAAGAGTTTTTATTTGATTTAATTTGATTTAAGATTTAATTTAATTTAAATTTAATGTTTTGTTTTGTCTGTGTTGGTTGTTGGGATTTGAATTTATTTATTTTTGACTTGCAATAATTCAGATTATTAGTTTTTTAATAATTCAAAAATTAGAGTACCTTCGATGACATTAAGAGTTTTTATTTGATTTGATTTATTTAAGATTTAATTTAATTTAATTTAATTTAATTTAGAATTGATTTGATTTGTTTTATTCTGTCTGTGTGGTTGTTGGGATTTGAATTTATTTATTTTTGACTTGCAATAATTCGGATTATTAGTTTTTTAATTATTCAAAAATTAGAGTACCTTCGATAACATTAAGAGTTTTTATTTGATTTGATTTATTTAAGATTTAATTTAATTTAGAATTAATTTGATTTGTTTTATTCTGTCTGTGTGGTTGTTGGGATTTGAATTTATTTATTTTTGGCTTGCAATAATTCGGATTATTAGTTTTTTAATTATTCAAAAATTAGAGTACCTTCTATAACATTAAGAGTTTTCAATTTTTTATTTATTTATTTATTTATTTATTTATTTATTTATTTATTTATTTATTTATTTATTTATTTATTTATTTATTTATTTTATTTGTTTTGGTTTTGTTTTAACTCTGTGTGGTTGTTGGGATTTGGGAATTGTATGTCCCGATTTTATTGCAACTAATTTCAATATTAAAATATATTTACTACAACTAATTTCAATATTAAAATATATTTACCACAACTAATTTCAATATTAAAATATATTTACTACAACTAATTTCAATATTAAAATATATTTACTACAACTAATTTCAATATTAAAATATATTTACCACAACTAATTTCAATATTAAAATATATTTACTACAACTAATTTCAATATTAAAATATATTTAACCACAACTAATTTCAATATTAAAATATATTTGCTGTAACTAATTTAGATATTAAATTTAAGCGCTTGCAACTAATTCTGACCATTTTTTATATATAAAATTCTATTGCTAGCAATCAATTTTGAACCGAATTCATATTATTTTTGACTTATTTTTAAAACCATACCGAGTGTATCAACTTATTAGAAAAAACATAGTTTTTTCTAATAAGATTGATATTATATATTATTTATTATATTATATATTATATATTATATATTATATATTATATATTATATATTATATATTATATATTATTTATATTATTTATATTATTTATATTATTTATATTATTTATATTATTATATTATATTATATTATATTATATTATATTATATTATATTATATTATATTATATTATATTATATTATATTATATTATATTATATTATATTATATTATATTATATTATATTATATTATATTATATTAATATATTTTATTATAATTATATTATTCAAGTCAAATATTGATTTAATTTAATTTAATTTTTTTTATTTGTTTTGTTTTGTTTTATTCTGTCTGTGTGATTGCTGGGGCTTTGAATTTATTTATTTTTAACTTACAATAATTCGGATTATTAGTTTTTTAATTATTCAAAAATTAGAGTACCTTCCATAACATTAAGAGTTTTCAATTTTTTAATTTGATTTGATTTGATTTAAGATTTAATTTAATTTAGAATTAATTTGTTTTGCTTTATTCTGTCTGTGTGGTTGTTGGGGTTTTGAATTTATTTATTTTTGACTTGCAATAATTCGGATTATTAGTTTTTTAATTATTCAAAAATTAGAGTACCTTCGATAACATTAAGAGTTTTCAATTTTTTAATTTAATTTAGAATTAATTTGTTTTGCTTTATTCTGTCTGTGTGATTGCTGGGGATTTGAATTTATTTATTTTTGGCTTACAATAATTCGGATTATTAGTTTTTTAATTATTCAAAAATTAGAGTACCTTCCATAACATTAAGAGTTTTCAATTTTTTAATTTAATTTGATTTGATTTAAGATTTAATTTAATTTAGAATTAATTTGTTTTGCTTTATTCTGTCTGTGTGGTTGTTGGGATTTGAATTTATTTATTTTTGACTTGCAATAATTCGGATTATTAGTTTTTTAATAATTCAAAAATTAGAGTACCTTCGATAACATTAAGAGTTTTCAATTTTTTTATTTATTTATTTATTTATTTTATTTAATTTAATTTAATTTAATTATATAATAAATAATATATAATAAATAATATATAATATTAATTTAATTTAATTTAATTTAATTTAATTTAATTTAATTTAATTTAATTTAATTTAATTTAATTTAATTTAATTTGTTTTGGTTTTGTTTTACTCTGTGTGGTTGTTGGGATTTGGAAATTGTTTGTTGTTTTTATTGCAACTAATTTCAATATTAAAATATATTTACTACAACTAATTTCAATATTAAAATATATTTACTGCAACTAATTTCAATATTAAAATATATTTACTACAACTAATTTCAATATTAATATATTTACTACAACTAATTTCAATATTAAAATATATTTACTACAACTAATTTCAATATTAAAATATATTTACCACAACTAATTTTAATATTAAAATATATTTACCACAACTAATTTCAATATTAAAATATATTTACTACAACTAATTTCAATATTAAAATATATTTGCTGTAACTAATTTAGATATTAAATTAAGCGCTTGCAACTGATTCTGACCATTTTTTATATATAAAATTCTATTGCTAGCAATCAATTTTGAACCGAATTCATATTATTTTTGACTTATTTTTAAAACCATACCGAGTGTATCAACTTATTAGAAAAAACATAGTTTTTTCTAATAAGATTGATATTATATATTATTTATTACTTATTATATATTATATATTATTTATATTATTTATTTATATTATATTATATTATATTATATTATATTATATTATATTATATTATATTATATTATATTATATTATATTATATTATATTATATTATATTATATTATATTATATTATATTATATTATATTATATTATATTATATTATATTATATTATATTATATTATATTATATTATATTATATTATATTATATTATATTATATTATATTATTTATTATTATTTTTATTTTATTTTATTTTATTTTATTTTATTTTATTTTATTTTATTTTATTATTAATTAAATTATTTTATTTTATTTTATTTTTATTTTATTTTATTAATTATTATATAATAATTTAGAAATTTAATTTCGGGCTTAGTTCTAAATAAATTTGTGTTATAAACTAAACTTTCGATTACAAAATTTCATTTAAATCACTCAAAAATAATCCTGAAAAAAAAACTCAAAAAAATAACTTTACTCAAAAAAATAACCCCATTGCATACAGAAACCCGTTCAAAAATAACTCCACTGTATACAGAAACCCGTTCAAAAATAACTCCATTGCATACAGAAACCCGTTCAAAAATAACTCCATTGCATACAGAAACCCGTTCAAAAATAACTCCACTGTATACAGAAACCCGTTCAAAAATAACTTCATTGCATAAGAACCCGTTCAAAAATAACTCCATTGCATACAGATCAAAAATAACTTCATTGCATACAGAAACCCGTTCAAAAATAACTCCACTGTATACAGAAACCCGTTCAAAAGTAACTCCATTGCATACAGAAACCCGTTCAAAAATAACTTCATTGCATACAGAAACCCGTTCAAAAATAACTTCATTGCATACAGAAACTCGTTCAAAAATAACTCCATTGCATACAGAAACCCCGTTCAAAAATAACTCCATTGCATACAGAAACCCGTTCAAAAATAACTTCATTGCATACAGAAACCCCGTTCAAAAATAACTCCATTGCATACAAAATCCCATTTAAAATTAATTCTGGTTTCAGTCGAACTTACTTTTAATGAAAATAAATTTTATTAAATTTTACTATAAGCTCCACAAAATATTATTAAAATCACTACAAAAATAATAGACAATTGACCTTAACTAATTTAAAAAATCATCAAAAATACTGCGAAGACTGTTCCAAAAATAATGACTTTTTACTTAAACTTTTGGCAAATTCTTTAAAATTTCATCAAAAAATCTGTTTAAAACTGTTCCGAAAATAATGACTTTTTACTTAAATTTTTGGCGAATTCTTTAAAATTTCATCAAAAATCTGTTAAACTGTTCCGAAAATAATAACTTTTTTACTTAAACTTTTGACAGATTCTTTAACATTTCATCAAAAAATCTGTTTAAAACTGTTCCAAAATTAATGGCTTTTCACTTAAATTTTTGGCAAATTCTTTAAAATTTCATCAAAAAATACTGCGAAAACTGTTTAAACTGTTCCAAAAATAATAACTTTTTTACTTAAATTTTTGGCAAATTCTTTAAAATTTCATCAAAAAATCTGTTTAAAACTGTTCCAAAAGTAATGACTTTTTACTTAACTTTTTGACAAATTTCTTTAAAATTTCATCAAAAAATCTGTTTAAAACTGTTCCGAAAATAATGACTTTTTTACTTAAATTTTTGGCAAATTCTTTAAAATTTCGTCAAAAAATACTGCCGAAAACTGTTTAAACTGTTCCGAAAATAATAACTTTTTTTACTTAAATTTTTGGCAAATTCTTTAAAATTTCATCAAAAATACTGCGAAAACTGTTTAAACTGTTCCAAAAATAATGACTTTTTATTTTTGGCAAATTCTTTAAAAT
The DNA here is from genome assembly GCA_003664395.1 of Leishmania lainsoni. Lineage (NCBI taxonomy): Eukaryota > Euglenozoa > Kinetoplastea > Trypanosomatida > Trypanosomatidae > Leishmania > Leishmania lainsoni. Next base: position 39,319 of record RAIA01000080.1, read on the forward strand.
TTCATCAAAATACTGCGAAAACTGTTTAAACTGTTCCAAAAATAATGACTTTTATTTTTGGCAAATTCTTTAAAATTTCATCAAAAAATCTGTTTAAAACTGTTCCAAAAATAATGACTTTTTACTTAACTTTTTGACAAATTTCTTTAAAATTTCATCAAAAAATCTGTTTAAAACTGTTCCGAAAATAATGACTTTTTTACTTAAATTTTTGGCAAATTCTTTAAAATTTCGTCAAAAAATACTGCCGAAAACTGTTTAAACTGTTCCGAAAATAATAACTTTTTTTACTTAAATTTTTGGCAAATTCTTTAAAATTTCATCAAAAATACTGCGAAAACTGTTTAAACTGTTCCAAAAATAATGACTTTTTATTTTTGGCAAATTCTTTAAAATTTCATCAAAATACTGCGAAAACTGTTTAAACTGTTCCAAAAATAATGACTTTTATTTTTGGCAAATTCTTTAAAATTTCATCAAAAAATCTGTTTAAAACTGTTCCAAAAATAATGACTTTTTACTTTAAATTTTTGACAAATTTCTTTAAAATTTCATCAAAAAAATCTGTTTAAACTGTTCCGAAAATAATAACTTTTTTACTTAAATTTTTGGCAAATTCTTTAAAATTTCATCAAAAAATCTGTTTAAAACTGTTCCAAAAATAATGACTTTTTACTTTAAATTTTTGACAAATTTCTTTAAAATTTCATCAAAAATCTGTTTAAACTGTTCCGAAAATAATGACTTTTTACTTAAATTTTTGGCAAATTCTTTAAAATTTCATCAAAAAATCTGTTTAAAACTGTTCCAAAAATAATGGCTTTTTACTTAAATTTTTGACAAATTTCTTTAAAATTTCATCAAAAATCTGTTTAAACTGTTCCGAAATTAATGAACTTTTTTACTTAAATTTTTGGCAAATTCTTTAAAATTTCATCAAAAAATACTGCGAAAACTGTTTAAACTGTTCCGAAAATAATAACTTTTTTACTTTAAATTTTTGGCAAATTCTTTAAAATTTAATCAAAAAAAACTGCGAAAACTGTTTAAACTGTTCCAAAAATAATAACTTTTTTACTTAAATTTTTGGCAAATTCTTTAAAATTTCATCAAAAAATCTGTTTAAAACTGTTCCAAAAATAATGACTTTTTACTTTAAATTTTTGGCAAATTCTTTAAAATTTCGTCAAAAAATACTGCCGAAAACTGTTTAAACTGTTCAGAAAATAATAACTTTTTTACTTAAATTTTTGGCAAATTCTTTAAAATTTCATCAAAATCACTGCAGAAACTTTTTAAAAAGTTTAAAATGGTAAAATTTTAGTTGTTACTTTAAAATTTTTGGCAAGCTCTTTTTAAGTTGTCCGACATTTTGCCGGATTCTTTAAAATTTAATCAAAAATACTGCAGGCACTCTTTTGCAAAAATGGGTTAAACGTTGTTACTTTAAACTTTTGATCAAAATTTTTTGCAATTCTTTAAAATTTCATCAAAACTGTTTAAAACTTTTTCAAAAATTATACTCTAAATTATCAAAATTTATTCAAAAATAAATTGCACCCAGAACTTTTATTATCCATAATGTTTGGTTTTGTATTAAATTTTAAAATAATTATTCTGAATCGACTAGAACTTAAACACAGAACGTTAATTTAATATAAAATTGAATATTAAAATGTATTATAATTATATAATACTATTTTAATCACAATAAATTTGCAATTGATTTACTATTTATAATATTTATTTCATTTTTCATATCATTTTCTGTTACTTTATTAAAACTTTTTACTTCAAATTAAAATATTTTGTAATTTTACTTTTTAACCGTATTCATTTTAAAATAAATTTGACGATTGGGCTTGAAGTTAAAAGATAATATAAATTTTTAAATAATATCAAGCTTACTTTACTTTTTATACTTTAATAGACTGGATTAATTAATTAATTATATAAATTAATTTATATATATAATAATAGTAATACGCAAAAAAATAAACAATACTTAAAATTATATCTAAAATATATAACAATATTTCATACAAATAAAAACATATACAAATAAAAACATGCAAAATATCATATTGAAAATAAACTAAATACTAAAGCCATCACAAAAATTAAAAATATTCTTCAAAAAAACATAATACAATCAACATTAAAAAAATAAAATATAAATCAACCATAATATATAAAACTCAATAATAACATTATAAAAGTAATAAATATCGCTATATCAAAAAATGAAAAATAATATAAATAAAATGATCAAAATAAACAATAACTTGTAAATACAAACACATATAAAAAATCTAAAACAAAAAAAAGCATTATAAAACACATATATAAACAACATATACAATAAATTAAACAACACTCAAAGTCAAAAATTAAAAATAAAGTATCTACTAAGCAAAAACATTTAAAAACAAAACACAAAAAAAAAAGTAAAAAATAATTATACACTATAGTAAAAAATATAAAAAATATACAAACGCACAAAAATTCTAATATAAAAAAGAAAGATATTAACATTAATATACATAATAAAAGATCTTTACAATAAAAACCACATAAAAATCATAGTGAACATGAATTTAATAATGCAAATATCAATAACATTCTTGCTAAAATACAACCGCAAAAATAAGTAAAAAAATAACATCTTATATCTTGTAATCCAAAAAAAAAATGAATTCACACTCCGAAAACTATAAATAATGTTGCTTTATAAAACATATGATAACAAAATATTAAACAACCTACATATAAATCTAAGCATAAACAGCAAAACATAGAAAAACTAATTTGACATATAGTGCTAAATGCAACAAATCTTTTTACATCAAAATTATAAAACACGCATACACTCATCATTACTAAAATTAAACTTGTTCATCCTATTACAGTATAAAAATAACACAATCAAAAATCAAAACATCAAAAAACAAAACTAATCAATAATATACCACAAACTACCAACGTAGCTGCGTGTATTAATGCTGAAACAGGAATTGGTCCTTCCATAGCATCAGGTAACCAAATATGTAATCCAAATTGAGTAGACTTAGTAAACGCACAGATCATTAATAAAAGCATTGCAAGAATAATTACGCTATAATCAACACATAAAAAAGATAAAAAATAAAATGTTATCACACAATAGCCATTTATTGAAAACATCAAAACAAATGATAAAAGTAACAAAATATCCCCTATTTTACTAATAAAAAATGCTTTAAACGCATATTTCAATGCAAAAAATCTATATCAAAAATATGATATTAAAAAAAATGAAAATAAACCTAATAATTCCCAACCACAGTATGCGGTTAAAAAATCATATGATAATATAAAAAGATTCATACATAACACAAACCACCAAAATATATTGAAAAATCTGGTTAACATCATATCAAAATACATATAATAAAATGCATAAAAATTTATAAAACAAAAAACAATATCTATTAAAAACAATATAAACATATAAAATCCATTACAATAAAATGTTAATCAGATAAAACAAAAATCTAAAATTATTAATAAACAAAAATCATAAAAATAATAACCATATATACAAACACTTAAACAAAAACAACTGAATATTGTAGATAACACTAAAAATATACATAACACTATTGACAATCAAAAACTTATTATATGCCTTCCTAAAATAAATATACCACATATAAACCCAAATATAAAAAACAAAATAAAAAAAATAAAAACAAATTTTATATTCATATATATACATATAATACTTATTTTTTATATATTAAACAAGCTTACGAAACAAAAAATTCCGTGAATCTTTCTCCTGGCAAATCTCCCCCCAAAAAAATTCCTTCAAATTGTTAGCCCCCAAAAAAGCACAATCTCTCTTTTCTTCTTTGCAAATTCCGTCGGTTCCGGAGCTTGGTTCGTGGCTTTTCCTATCAAGTACTCCTCAAAAATTCAAAACGTTTTAAACTAAATAAATGGTTCAATTTAGGATTTTAGTTTGGAAAAAAGGGAAGAAGGGCAGAGCGGTGGGACAGGGAAGAAGAACACGGAGTTTACTTTAAGAAGTTTCGCGGAAGGAAATCTTTTAAGGAAGAGGGAGGGGAAGAAAAGGGGGAAGGGATTTGTAAAAGACGGTACTTGGGAAATAAAAATAATATTCAACCACACTTTAAAATAATAAATAAATTAAATAAAAAAATAAAGTTACCATTAAAATAGTTATAAAATATAAATATATATCATTAATTGATAAATCTAAACGTAAATATTTATCTATTCATATAAACGAATAAAAACTTAGGCATATATATATATATATTGAAGATAAAAAAATCGCTAACACTATTACATAAAAACAAAAAATATAAATAAATGATAATGAAATTAATCCATATAACAAAAATATATCTACATAAAATAATATCATAAATGGAAAATCTATATTAAATAAAAATAAACCTAAAAATAACGAACTTCATACACTTATACCAAAAAAAGATATCATTAATAAAAATATACGTACACCATAATTATCGTACATATAACCTACTAAAATAAACATAAAAGATGAACTAATAATATGAGATAAATTACATAATATAAGTAGACCTATAAAAAGAATATCATTATGTCATAATAATATCAATGCAATTCCTGTATGTATTACTGATCAATTTGCAATAATTTTTTTATAATCGCTTAAAAACAGTAAGGTTAATGCTAAAAAAGTTAATCCTAGTATAATTAATGAATCAATAAAACCTAAAAATCAAATTGAAAGTTGACTAAAACATAAAAATAAAAATTTATATACTCCGAAAAAACCGATTTTTAGAACTATACTGGCTAATAACACACTCATTTCAGTATTAACTTCTACATGCATTTCAGGAAGTCATACATGTAATGGTCAAATTGGATACTTTATTGCAAACATTATAAATAATAGAATTCATATATACATACCTAAATATAAACTATCAAAAATACAAATATCTATAAAACTTTGTAAGTTTAATATATTAAAATGAAATATAATAATTATACAAATCATAATACACATTATCGAACTTAAAGAACTAAATATTATCAAATAAAATATTGCAAAAATAAATCTATTATTAAAATTAAAAAATAAACTAACAAAGCAAATTGGAAAAAATAAACTTTCAAATAATATCATAAAACACATAAAATCATCAATTAAAATAATTAATACAACATCTAAATAAATAAATAAATATGAACATAAAACATAAAAATACTTATTATATGAAATAATTTTACGTGATAAAAGAAAAACAAGAAAATACATTATTAATCCCATAAAAAATATAAACCATAAACTAATATAATTTAAATATATATTTATATAAATATAATTAAATTTAAACACTAAACAAAAACTATAATTTATAAATATAAAAAGTATCACTAAAAATAATATTAAAAAATTTAATATAATTATTATAAACTTAAACAAAATATTTATTTAATTACTTTAACTTAATTCTACTTTTATATTTTGACTGAGTTTTTTATTAAAAATATAAAATTTATATTAACTTTATAAAGTAAAATTAAAAAACAGGAAGAGAAGGGGATAAAAAGAGAAACTTTTTGGAAAAGCAGGAATAGTTTGAGGGAAAGAGAGAAGGAATTCGAAAAGGGGGAAAAGGAGGAGGGGGAGAGAAGAGAGGTGGGGGGAAGAAAACAGAAGAAAGGGGGGAAAGACGGGAGCGAAAAAGCTGTAAACTTATAACTAACAATTACTATAATATTAATGTGGTTTTTACAGTGTGTTTGCTTAAGTGTATCTCATAAAATGATTGGTTTATGTTATCTTTTAGTTGCGATACTTTCTGGTTTTGTCGGGTATGTTTACTCTTTATTTATTAGACTAGAACTGTCGCTTATTGGTTGTGGTATTTTATTTGGTGACTATCAATTTTATAATGTTTTAATTACTTCGCATGGACTTATAATGATTTTTGCATTTATAATGCCTGTAATGATGGGTGGATTAGCTAATTACTTTATACCTGTTATGGCTGGATTTCCAGATATGGTTTTCCCACGATTGAATAATATGAGTTTTTGATTGTATTTAAGTGGATTTGGATGTGTAGTTAGTGGATTTTTAACTGAAGAAGGCATGGGTGTTGGTTGGACTCTGTATCCGACTTTGATTTGTGTAGACTTTCATTCAAGCCTTGCTTGTGATTTTGTTATGTTTGCAGTACACTTACTTGGCGTATCTAGTATTTTAAACTCTATAAATTTATTAGGTACAATTTTTTGTTGTCGACGTAAATTTTTTAGTTTTTTATCATGATCTTTGTTTATTTGAGGAGCACTCATAACTGCCTTACTTTTAATAATTACTTTACCTGTTTTAGCTGGTGGTATTACTTTGATTTTATGTGATAGAAATTTTAATACATCATTTTATGATGTTGTTGGTGGTGGTGACTTAATACTATTTCAACACTTATTTTGATTTTTTGGTCATCCTGAAGTTTACATTATTTTACTACCTGTTTTTGGACTTATTTCTTCAATTATTGAAGTATTAGGATTTCGTTGTGTATTTAGTACAGTTGCAATGATTTATTCTATGATTTTAATTGCTATTTTAGGTATGTTTGTTTGGGCGCACCACATGTTTGTTGTTGGTATGGATGTTGACTCTAGAGCATACTTTGGGGGCGTATCTATACTCATAGGACTACCTACATGTGTAAAACTTTTTAATTGGATCTACAGTTTTTTATACACTGACATTGTTATTTTATTTGAAATATACTTCGTAATTATGTTTATTTTTATGTTTTTAATAGGTGCAGTCACTGGTCTTTTTCTATCTAATGTTGGCATTGATATAATGTTACATGACACTTACTTTGTTGTTGCACATTTTCATTATGTTTTATCATTAGGTGCCGTTGTTGGTTTTTTTTCTGGCTTTATTCATTTTCTTTCAAAATGATTGCCTATTGAATTATACTTATTTTGAATGTTTTATTTTATAAATACACTTTTTATAGGTTCTAATATGGTTTTTTTTCCTATGCATAGTTTAGGTTTATATGGTTTTCCTAGAAGAATTTCTGACTATCCTGTATCTTTTTTATTTTGAAGTGCATTCATGCTTTATGGCATGCTTCTTCTTGCTACTTTAATACTATTTTTATGTGCTCTATTTTGCATTATTTTATTTTGAGATTACTGCTTATTTTTCGTTAGTATTTTTACTTTTAACTTACACTGCTTTTTTTACTTTTCAATATGACTTCCTTGCGTGATGGCATTATACTTATTACTTGTTGACTTTGCACATATCGTTTTGGACTATTTATTTTTAATTTTATGCTTTTGTTTTATATTTTTTACTTTCTTCTGACAATCATTTTTTTTATTTTTTTATATATAAGCTATTAATAATTGTGTTACACAAAATTGATTATATTGATTATAAAAAACATTATAACTGTATACATCATAATTAAGCAGTACAGAAAACATATCAAAAAAAACCGTTAAAAACAAAAAATCTTTTAAAAAAAAACCAAAAAAACATATTATAAATAATATTAATAAAAATACAAATACAAAAAATACATCAAAATACAAAAATTTAAAAAATATAATAACAGAATTAAGTAATGTATAACAAGTACGACTATATAATATAAATAATCAAAACAGATAATATGATAAAAATAAAAAATTTCCATATGATAAAAATAAAAAACCAAAAAAAAGAGCTAACACAAAAAATAATACTAAAAATATATAATTTAAAACAAATACAAAACAAAAAAAACCTAAAATGAAAGAAAATATAAAACCAAAAAATATTAATAAAAAACAAATAAAATCAATATAAATTATATCACACAGTAAAAATGTCAAATATATATCAAAATTAAAAAATAAAAAATCATAAATTATAACAAATAAACAGCGTATAACAAAAAATATAAAACAAAATATAAAACATATTATAAAATAAAATAAACAAAATAAATAAGAACAATAAATAATATTAAATATATATAATACTCCAAAAAAAGTTGACATATAATTTGAAAATGAAATAAAATCTATAAAAATGAAACATACTAAATATATAAAAAATTCAATATAATATAATAAGTAAGTAATAGAAAAACAAAAAAATAACATATAAAATTATATAATATATATATATAATATATAAAGTAACCTTTATATAAAAATGAAATTGAAAATATACCAAAAAAAACTATAAATAATAAAACAAACACAAAACTAAAAATATCCTTAAAAAAAAACCTAAAATAAACACAAATATAAACGTAATACAAACTACAAAATCAAAAACAAAATCATATAAAATGAAATCTAAATCAAATCATCATAATATAAAATCATAACTTCTAACGCACAATAAATCAAATACACGACTCAGTCCTTCTTTCCCCTTTAATTTATTTAATAGACCTAATATAGATTATATACCTATATAAAACATATTACTATTGGCATAAATCCATGTAAGACACCACATAATTCACTACACTGCCCATAAACAGTAGCATTACTGGATGAAAATATTACTATTTCATTACATCGACCAGGTTCTCTACTTTTACACCTAAACTTGAAACAGCAAATGAATGTATAACATCAACTGCTGACAATCATAATTTATATATTACCAAACTCAATAATGTTAAAACATGATTACATTGTAACAATCGTAAATCTCCTATTATGTAATCACTTTCTAATATTAAATTACTAAATATTGTTGTTTCACCAAAAATAAAATATACCCAATATCATTGGAATCCAACAACCTTACATAAATCAAAACTTACAAAATTTAAATGACCAAAATATAAAAGTAAACATAATCGTAGCATTAATCCTAAAGAAAACATTCCACCAATAGTAAATCAATAAACATCAATAAACTTTGAAGCCGTAAAGTCTCATGTGCAATAAATATTATTCAATTTTGATATTAATAAAACTGTTGAAAATAGTAATACACAAATTCAAATACAAACAAAACAAACAAAAGATAATAAAACTATAACAGAATCCATTAAAAAAATCATTCAAAATGATAAAATAAACGCCATATTTTATGCTAAACTTAGATATTATTATTATTATTATTATTATTATTATTGTAATACTTGTCTTAACCGGATTTGTAAGTTTATGTGAAAGAAGAATTTTAGCATTAGTCCAGATAAGAATAGGACCTAGCCTTTTTTTTTTTGGACTTTTTACGCCTATAACTGATGGTATCAAATTGTTTTTAAAATTTATAATTTTTGTAATTAGTTTTGAGATTTTATATTTGATAGGTGCAATTCTTGTTACTGCATGTTGCATTTTTTTGAGTTGATTTTATCTTCCAATAGGTTTTATAATACTATTAGACTATGGTTTTACTTTAACAATTTTAATGTGTGTTCATGTTACTAGTAATATGTTTAGTATATTTTTTGTGGGTTGCTTTTTATTTTCTAGTTGTTTTGTATATTTATCTGCAATGAGAACTATGTTCTTTTGCATTATTTCTGAAAGTGGTATTTTTTTACTATACACTACTATATACTCTTTAGACTACTTTAGTTTTTTTGGTATTAAAGACATTTGTATTGGCCAACTTTATATTATGAATTTTTACATTACTAGCATTATATTTATAAGTTTATTTTGAATAAGTATGCTACTGGATGGATTAAAACTTCCTTTTGACTACATGGAATGTGAAAGTGAGCTTGTTGCAGGATTAATCACAGAACTTTCAGGTTTTTTTTTTATAATATATTCTGTCATTGAAATTAATCATGTATTAATAGCTACACTTTTATTTAGCAGTTTATGCTTTGGTGGCTTATTTATTTGCATTAAATCATTACTTATATTAGTATTTGGATTTTTTTATCCGAGAGTTATTGGATATAGACTTAAAATCACTACAGCTCAAGCATTTATTCTAATTTTTTTATTTTATGCATGTGCACTCATTTTTACATGACTATTTCTTACAAAGATTATAGCATTGCTTTACTAATAACGAAAACTGACTTTTAAAATGCTCTTCTGGTCCCCCCCTTTCCCTCGAATTCCTCCTCAAAATCCTTAAACTGTCCTCTCAAACTCTTAAAATCCTAATTTTGTTTTTATACTTAATACATGTATTTTTATTTTTACTACTATATAGCTTTATTATCTTATCTGACTATATTAGTTTATTTTATTTGTCATTTGACTTAATATGACTGATTATAATAAACATTTTAATTATATCAATTTTAGACTCTTACATTTGTTTCATATTTTTACTTTTATTTATATTTTGTTTCTTTTTTCTTTTTATTTTTTAAACTTTGATACAAGATTTATATTTATGATAATTATCATACAATATATTATTATTTTTATGTTTTTATACGTTATACACATAATTTTTATATCTATACTTTTTGAATTATTTAGTTTACTGCTTTTTCTTATTTTAATTTCTAGTAGATTTGGATATAAAATATTAATTTTATGATATTACTATATGATTAATTTAATCAATTTTATATTATTATTTATATTATTATACTATATGCTTTTAAATTATTGTTTCTATATTTGTGACTTTTGTTTTTTAATTTTTGATGAAGAATGGCTTGGAATTTTATGCTTATTTTACATTCTTTAATTTTATTTAAACTATACATTGCAATCTTAATCTTATTTGTTGAACAATTATATATACGGCTTGGTATTTTTATATTTATCTATATGTTAACATTTTATATATTATTTTGTTTTATATTAATTATTTTATTAATTTGTTTTATTTATTTTTATATAATATTAATTAAACTTATTATTTTACAATGCTTCAGTTGTGTTTTAATAGGATTAAACAGTTTTGCAATTGTAAGCTTATTATTTATACTTAGTGTTAATAACTTCAGTTTTTTATTTTTAATATTTATTTCAACAAAAAATTACATTTTTTACATTTATCTTAATTTTCATTTAATTTATTCATTAAGTTTAATTACTCTATTAATTTTATATTATTTTTTTATTATATATAATATGTTTGACATTAAATATAATGAAAATTACTTTTTAATTAACTTTGTTTTTTTTAGTTTCTTTAATAATTTATTAATTAGTATTATTTTAGCTGTATATTTTTATGTATCGGGGCTATTCCTATTATATTTGGCTTTTTTTTGAAAGTTTTTTGTTTACTACTACATTTAAGTTATATGGGGATTTGTTTAATTTTCTTTTCTATAATTTGACTCATAATCATTTATATTTTTTATTTTAGACTTATAGTAAATATATATATATTTTCATATCAATTTATTGGTTTTTTGGGTCGTAAGGCTGCATATTTTAGGACTATCAAATTTATTTTTAATATTAAGCTATAGTATTTTTATACTGTTTTTTGATATAATTAACTTATTTGACTTAATTTTATAATCTATACTTTATTTAAAAACTAATAATAATATAAAATCCATAATTAATTGCATTACCATATTACAAAATATAAAAATTTGTAACAATGCACAAAACATATCTAATATATATAAAATAAATAAAATACAATACAAAATAATATTGCAAATGAAAACATTATAAAATATATAAAATCACACATTAAAAAATATATAAAAAATACTATAAAAAAATATATAAAATCACAAAACATCAACATTAAAAAATGAGACGATAATAAATTACAAAACATTCGTAAAAATGTTGATATACAACGACATAATAAAGAAAAACACTCTAAGAAGCATAATAAATATCTCAAAAAAAAAAACATCCATAAATGCGTCACCAACTAAAAGGCTACTAAATAAAAAAAATCTAACAAAAAACAAAAAACAAAATAATGCCATATAATACATAAACACAATACAAAATAATATATAAACATTTAAATAAGTTATGCAATAATATACAATTAAACCATAAAAATTATATA
>RAIA01000077.1:0-61275 GCA_003664395.1 Leishmania lainsoni
ACCCTAACCCCTCTACCCTGGCCCTGGCACTGGGGATCATTTCCGCGGTGCAGTGGGAGAGGGTGTCAGAAGGATAGGAAGGAGTGGTAGAAAATGCATGCACCCTTACCGTAACCAGTGTATGCGTACCTTTATGCTTGTGCCGTTGAACGCACGCTAAGGGTGTTGCTGGAGGCTGCGCGAAGAGAAAGCGAAAGCTTACCCTGTGGGGTGGAGTGTGTGTGTTGCGTTTGCGCTTCATCGCTGTGGCAGTTGTGGCAGCGTGCGCTGGTGTCTTGTGGAGGATGTAACTGTCTGGCTGTAGAGCGCTGGTATGGCGGTGCAAACGTGTGGTGCTCAGCGGTGTCATGTTCAAGGCGTGTGATCGCGTTTGCGGGCAAAGAAAGACGGCTCTGTTCATGCGCATACGTGCTGGCAGCTGGAGAGAGCAGGACGAGAGACAAGAGTGGCGAATCAACGGAAAGGGAGGGAGAATCTGTCGCCTGGTGCAAAAGTGGCGAGTACGAAGGGTGGTGTGCTTCGGGTGGAGCGAGGCCTCCGTGGCCACCCACAGACTCGCGTTGCACAGGAAGTGGGGAAGGCTGTCGCCCTTCCGAACCTCAGGGAAGCGGATCACGCTGCCCGCGTTGCACTGGCTCAGCGCACAAGCAAGCACCCTGCCGGTGCTGATCTTGGTGCACGGTTCATGGCAGTGGCCCCACGTCACCGTGATGCCCTCACCCGGCTGCAGCTCGTGCACGCGATCGGCATGAAACAGGCCCTCCACGCCGTCGCAACGCACGCGTAGCTCCGCCTTGACCCGGATCCACTCGCACCCCTGACAGGGTGCTCACCAGCTTCATGGTCAGCACGCCGCCGTGGTCGATAGGGACCTCCGTTTTCGTTCCAGGAAAGTGGTAAGGACAGCCCTGGCTCTCCTCCACAGGGAGCAACAGCTCCGCAGACAGAGTGGGATACCGGTACGTCTTGAGCTGGCTGTCCTTGTGGAGATTGACGAGAGGTGGGGCTGCATCCGCAGAGCTTGCAGCGTTCAAAGCCGGCGGTGCCCCCGAGCCGGCATGCTCTTGCGTACCTCGTCACACTCGCATGCTTTCGGCATCCGGCCACCCCTTCGGGGGCCCAGCGGGCAAAGGGTGGGGCAGACTGGAGTGGATCTCTCAGCGGCGAACGCCTCGGCCTCCCGTAGGACCTTGTGGGTCTCGGTGCGCTTCATGGGGTGCTAAGGGAGTCATGAGAGAGTAAGGTGACGGTGGCGGGTACGCGGGTGGAAGGTGGTGCAGGTGAGACTGTCATCGCGGAGAGTTCGTGGCATGCCTCCCGCGAGACGTGGAGACCAGACTGAAAGCCAAGAGAGAAAGAGATGGAGAGCGGACGGAACAAAAAGGAAAGCAGGTGCGGTGGAGAGCGTGGCGCACATGCTACGGCGGTAGCGTCAGAGCCGCATTCGCCTCCTACCTCCGTGCGTGGCGGGCTGAGAAAGGGAGGGAGTCGCAAACGCCGCTGTGAACATGATGGATGGGTAGGTCTACGTGTGCGTGCACAGCCAAGCAGTAAAATACTGCAAACAAGCGCATTGCCCAAGATGGCGAAGTTAACACACGCATGTTTTTCCGGCTACAGGCATAAAAGGCACCGCTCGTCGGGCTATGTATTTCTTTTCTCTCGGCAGCAGACGGAATGAATCGCTTGGTGGCATGTGCAAATCCTCCTCTCTTCTTTAGAGAGGTACGTGGTGAAAGTTCCTTTACGGGGTATCATCACTGCAGATACCTCTAATGCGTTAACGCAAAGAAAAGTAAAACAGGAAAACAAAGGAAAGCAACGCGGCCGCGGTGCAGAGCACAAGCCATCAGAGCCGCCACCACAGATACCCACACAACACCGCCATTGTCCTACATGAGTTGGGCGTTTCCGCTTCCCTCTCCTCATTTTTCCTCAAATCCTCATTTCGGTCATCCGGCAACGGTACAAGTGTCATCAAACAGCTGCTGAGGTGCATAAACACCGCAGCAAGTCCCTCACGCACACCACCCACGCACATATGTGGGCGCCGTGGGATACAGGACATGTTCCACTGTGGATAGCGACAGGAAGAGCGAAAAGACGGGAAAGAGAGATGGCTGAGTTACACGCACGTGCCTACCATGTTGGCCACTACGCCCTTCAAAACGTAACAAGAGAATACAACACAGAAATGTCAGCCGCAGCAGCTGCACAGATGCAACGAGTCTCTCTTGTCCCAGTGAGGCCTGAGCTGAGGCGAGAAAGAATAGCCATCAGGAAGCACCCGCAGATGCTGCACCTTGCCGCTGCAGATCGCTATGAGGCTCCCACATTCGCTGCAAAGCTTGTCGCCCTCACACAGGTGGTGATTTCGCCTTCTCTCGTAGAGAGGAGTGAAGTGTTCGGAGCGTAAACAGCTGGAAGGAAGGCTGGCGAAGGGAGGGGTGGAAGAGGGACAAAAAGACACGCGCCATCGCTTTCCTCCTCCTTGCAGTCACCAAATAACGACATTAATCCAAATGTGGTGAAGTCAAAGACGGAGGCCGCCCTGGAGAGGCTGGTGAAGTGGAGCGCGAAATGAAGTGCTCCGTTTCCAATGTACCCAATCTGCTATGCAAGATGTAGTCCCAACTCTGCCCGTGCCTGCCACAGGGACTATTGAGTGGAGCAAAGCAGCCATCGAAACACGCGTTACAGCAATGCGCCGACCCGGCCATCTGAGCACGGCCCCTGCCTCAGGCTCTGCACACCACCGCTCCGCAGCTCGCCTCAGAGTCGCGCTCGTCATGCGTGTCGCCGCCTTCTGCATCCTCCTCCTTGGGGTGGTGCAGGCACCCCACACCAGCAGGCAGCGAGGTCCGGGTGTGGGATATGTCCGATCCACGCTGGCACCTTGCCCACCATGGGGATGGCACAGCAGTGTTCACGGTCGGAGGCTTCTCCGACGCAACGCCATCCAGGACCAAATTGCCGACATCAGTGGCGATACGGCGCTCTCTTCTGGGCGCGTAGTACGTGCTTGGCCCTCTCACCAGCAGAGGTGGCTCTCCCCTCTTAGCACGCGCTAGGGAAAGGAGGCGACCTTCCTTCGTCACACGGAGTGAGTACTGGACCCTGATGCAGTGCTGAGGCACTCGACGTTTTTCGCGTACGAGTGCAGACGCAAGGTAAGAGATCAGAGAAAGAACCTTCACGATAGATCACCACTACACAAGTCCAGCCAGGGTGCTCGCCTGCATATTGTGTTGCTGGTCGCCTTCAGCGGTCATGTGTACACAACGTTGCTTTTATTGACCATCATCTTGAAGGCTTCCACCTGATCTACGCCAAGGATGCCGCTCTCCTCGAGCGTCCGTGGCATGTACGCACAGTTTCCCGGCCTCTGCCATGACTTGTCTCGTAGCTGTAGGTATGCGAAACATGCACTGGCGCGCACTCTCGTCGAGCACCCATGTGTCCGCAGGGTAGCGCGATATGTTGAAGTACGTGTACTTGTACTCGCCCTTCTGAACAGACTCACGCCATACACCAGTCCGGTCACGTGGACCAAATTTGAGCTTATCGTACTGGCCCTTGGAGCGCGCAATATAGCGCAGGAACGCGATGCGGCTGTAGTTGTCCTCGGTGCCGTACTTTTCCAAGCACTCATCTTGGAAGGGACTGCCACGAAGATTCGCGGCATTGTAATGGTGCCAGCGGATCACCGGGCCGTTGAGCTCTGCATAAAGAGTTTTGAATCCATACGCGAAGTGCCGCCACCGCCAGTCGATGTCGTCCATGTATGCGGGGAAGTAGTTCTCGTCAAAGTATCCAACGGCTGAAAGCGCTAGCCGTGTTACCGCAATTGTGCCCAGCGCAAATGGCACAGGAGTCACAGTTGCCACGTAATTGCCAAAGAACCGCCCTTTCAGCTCAGCGTCGCTTACAATTCCGCTCCTGCGGTTTTCGTCCCCAACCATATACCGAATTCGGTCCGGCATCAGCGGCGCAGTCCGCACGTTCAGCGGTACGCCGGGGTACCCGCTCCGCAGCACCTTCAGCGGACGCCCGCGCGGCACCCATCGCTCATAGTACGAGTAGTTGCCCTCACGCGCCAGCCGCTCCTCTAACTCCACCTCCGCGCGCAGTGCAGCGAGCATAGCAGCGTCACCGCGGGTGTTGCTCTGCACAACTTGTACCATAGTCGCAAGCAAACCACGCTCAAAGATCACATCAACGCCACACGCAAACACCCACGGCACTTCCTGCTCCGTCCGCTCCTTCAGCGCCCACTCGAATCCTTGGTTCATGCTTCCTGAGTACCCGCGGTTGTACCAGTTCCGCACAATGAGCAGCCGCCCACTATCACCGAAGAGGCGCTGCAGCCTGTTAATGACAGCAGTTGTCTCCGCATCGCGCTCGTTTTGAATCACGTAATGGTACCTCACAGGGACGTCTATGGAGCACACAAAGAACGGGAAGAACTTCACGTCGCCTGTCAGTGGGGTGATCAGCAGAGGGATCGCGTCCTCCATAGCCTCGACCGCGTACAATGGCCGGCCGTGGTCATCCAGCTGTAGGTTCCGTCGAATGCACACCGTCCAGTCTGTCGGTAGGCGCATCTTCTTCCACCGGCTCAGCTCCGGCGAATCGTGGCGCATTGTTAGCTCTACTGTCTCGCCCTCACGGGGCAGACCGTCCTCTACAGAGCCATTAGTGCTTGTAGGCTCAGGCCATGAAGTGGAGAGTTCAGTTCTGTTGTAGGGTAGTGGTGTGGTATACATCAATGATGAGTTGCTGCCAGAATTGCTCATTTGAGTTACTTCAGTGCTGACATTGTCACTAGGTAGCTCAGCATTCGTATTTGGTAGCAGCGGGATCATAAGTCCACTGTAGATGAAAAGAAGTACCGTGCCTAGAGCTATAAAGCAGAGAAGTATAGTCAGTAAAAGACTCCGTGGACTGTAAGTGACGAAGGGGCTGCGTCTCCACGTCGACTGCGCGGCAGCATTTTTTGCCATCCTGTAGGACAACCTTGTCAGTGACGCATGCGTCGAGAGTCAGCCTATGAGGGTCTGCCGTACTAAGGTACTGGGTGTCGGCGTGTGCAGGTGTGCGCCACCGAGTTGCGGTATGGTGGCAAGTTAGGGGCGACACCAAAGACTTTACGAAGCGCACAAACTACTATCATAGAGGATGTAGCGATAGTTGTGTAGATTCACCTACAGCGAGCAAGAATACGGATGTGATCGACAGAGCAACGGGTTCGTCGGTAAGGGGAAAGAACGGGGATAAGGATAAAAGCTGCAGGTAGAGCACGCGTCTGCTTGTCGCTTACCTCTTCACTTTGGGGGGCAACCCGCAAGGATGAGCTGAACGGCAATGCAAAATCTTCGGTACTATGCACCGAGGGGTGCCTTTGATGAGTGCTGTGCGGACTCAGAGTCACTTGATTGACTCAAAGTGACAGAGTCACTGTACTTGGGTAGACGTGTCCTATTGTACTAGACATGATAAGCGTAAGCAGCAGCATACAAGGCCGGTGCTGCATTGCCTTTCAAAGGCAATGTCCTCGCAATCCTCGTTCACACTACAGACACTTTGCAAACAAGCAGAGAAAAAAACACATACGAAAGATATGGCGGAGGATGGCTTCATTTACGGTGGTGCCAGGAACTGAGGAGGATCGCCTAGCAGAAACATGAGGCAGAGGGCATTCGGATACTTTCACTGAAAACCGATACAACTCCATAGCGTCTCGCTGTGCACCTCATCATCGAGGGAGCGGCAGACGGCGCTTAGCAAGTAGAGCTGGAAAGATCACCCCAGTGGTGTGGAGGTGGAGAACATCATCCACAAAGTAGTGATGACCACGCAAGTTGTGGACGATGAGCATTCACTTCGGGCTTGGTGGCCTAAGGAACGCTGTAAAGACGATGTTTGTGGATACCCTTGCAAGCACACGCTGTCGGTGCTGGGGGCTAAGGTGGGGCAAAACCTCGAGTGTAGCCCATCGATAGAGTCGCGCAGCTGCATGGTATTTCTTCCTATGGGGTAACTTGACGCATTTCTAGACGTTGTGGTCCAGGGAAGGTAGCGTGAGGAAGTATACACTGCCTTTTTGGCATTCGCTGATGATAAAACAGCTTCATCAATGGCTCACAGCGACTCAGCAACCTCGGATAAGAAAACATCTTGCTCTCCTTCAGGGCAGTCGTTTGAGTCTGGCATCGGGGTAACAAAGAATGGCCCATGAACTCAGCCCGGTATAGGACATCCGAAGAGCTTTGGACCGCGCAGTACCTCCGTCAGTCACTGCATAGCGCAACCACGCTCAGTCCACTGTGCACAACGTAAGCACCGTGGTCACGCATATCGCTGATGCGCAAAACTCATCTGGAAGAGTAGCCCTACTGACTGAAAGAGTTGCCAAGCAGCAAATTGAACACCATTGTGAATACAGGAGGACGGGTGAGTGATAGTGAAGACTCGCAAGGATGTGCTCAGTCTTCCGTTGTTTGGGAGCGCATAAATGACGTGTTTTCCCCGTGATGCTTGGCCACCGTAGTGCACGGTATCAAAGACTTCTTGTCGTGGACGAGGCGTAGAGTCGGGCAGCAGCCTCTCCCAGGGGCGGGTTGTGAAGAGTCATGGGGTCGGGGGGCAGGGCTAGACTGGCGCTGTGTCGGGAGACTTCCAGTTCTACCCACATTCGCACCAGCCCACTGCGAGCAGGGCCGAGACGACGACTCGGCAACTATGCGCGGTGACCTACTAGCTGCTGCTCTTGCTTTCGGTGTGGGGCTTGCTAGGGGTAATCGTGGGCCTGGCCTGCGCTGTACGCAGCGGAAATCGAGCGCGGTCGAACGATGCCAAACAGTGTTTGGCGGCGGGGTTCCTTCACGTAGCTGTAGTGCCACAGTGGTAGGTGAATAGTGGTTGTATGCGTCTCTCGGTGGACTTGCTCGAAGTAAAAGGAGGTCTTCATGACCACATGCAATATGGGTTTTTCCGGACGGCAACACAGTCCTTCTCTAGTGGGAGGTTACGTCACACACACACACACACACACACACACACACGGACCAACATGGCGATGGGAGAAGGTAACCGTACGTCTAGGCAGCTCCCACGGCCAGGTGGGCAGTGGCCCAGATAAGTATCACGAATTCTCCATTGCAAGGAAGTGTGGTCGGGGAAGCAGCTTCTCCTGTCGAGGTTGATGTGTTTTGTGTGTGTATGGTCGTACGTGAGCAGCAGTAAAAACAGAGTGACCAGTGCATAGAGATCATTGCCCTCAGGAGCCTAGCGACAGAGGAGTGAAAAGTCGCTGCTGAGAGGTGTACGAGCACATTGTGTAAAACAAGTACACCTCGACACGAGCATTTGCAAGACAAGGCTGTATATACCACATCGGTCAACAGCTATGCCGGCCGCATATTTTCTCTTGTTCGGTGTTGTCTGGATGAGCTATATCAGTAGCGACTACGTCACTTCTGGAGCGCAAGCCTATCACGCCCACTGCTTACCATCGTATTGGTCATCCTAAATCGGCAATGATTGGTGGCGTCTTAGCAGAGGTGAAGGCGAAAGCGAAGCCGTTAAACGTTTTTACTGGATAGAGTCACGTCTAGAGCAGTGAGACCCTCCCGCATTGCCACCAGTAGAACCTGCAAATGTTGAGGTGCAGACCTTGGTGGATGGCAGCATGCAGCTCTGCCCACTGCCCCTCGGCACTCCTCATCGATCGCATGCCGCCTCAGCTACTCACCAAGCATTCTGAGGACAGAGTAACTAAGGCCAGACATTTTACTCTTCGACACATTGTGGTCACCGATGGCTAACTGCATATCATCGAAACTGCCTAGTGCATTGTTGGGAATGCTTCCGGTCTGAATGTGTTTTGTCTCCCGCATTGTGGATCGTTCTGAAGATCTCTGGCACGGCTGGTCAGGAAGCTGAAGTTCGTGAACGAAGGCCATGTACGCTCGCCTCGGCAGAAAGGCAGCGATGGCGTCATATAGAGTACGAGCAGAGAACCTTCAGTACTTGTGGTGAGTCCCTATGAGCTCAGGGCCAGTTCGTCAGCGGTGTCGCCATGTACCTACAGTAATCACAGCCCTTCTTCTTGCTCACGACGTTCCCTTGCGAAGCAGCCCTAAGTCAGGCCGGCCCCAAATGTTTTTTTTGTTGTTGTTTGGCGACTGCCTGCACGGTAATCCCGCCTGTATCCTCCATTGCAGTGCTTGGGAAAGGCCAAGCTACCTCTACAGGCTCACAAGTATACAGACCACGCCGCGCGGGCTGTTTAAGAGATGCCCATTATTTTCACCGGTACACTCCCAGGTAAAGTCTTACCAACAGCTCTTGGCTCTCTCATGAATCACTCTTCTCCTCTCGTCTCCACGTTGGCGTACAGAGACGTGATTCACGCCATAGCAGCGGGTGTTGCCTGTACTTGAGGGAACGTCTTTTGTTAGTGGATTGCTAAACCTGTTTCAGAACGGCAGCTGTGGCATCCGGCGCTTTCTATTTCAATCTCCTCTTAGAGGACGTTTTCCAGGCCTGTCTGGTTCGCTCGGTTCGCATCTTCGTAGTCAAGTGAAACGGCCTCGCTGTGGCTTTGACAGCACGGGCATTCCACGTTCTCCTGAAGCTGCGGGCCATTGACAGGGATGCGTGCGTCGGCGTGGCACAGCGGTCATTGGTGAATCAGCGCCGATGTAACGGAGGTTGTGCACTCTTCATACGGGCAGTTATCTTTCTCTCCACTCCCAGTATCGGACAGGTACGACGATAATGCAACTGTCACTTACATCGGCCCCCCTCACACTCATAGTCAAGAAGCATAGCACGATGCGCAGATGCCGATATGAAAAGCACTCCTTTTCCTCTCGTTCCCATGATAATGGTGGGCAACGAGTGAGCGCTGCCATACAGGAGTAGAAGTCAGTTAGTCCACACGTGATTACCGCAACAACCGAAGAAAAACCCACAAAAAAGAGGCGGGCTATGTACCCTTACGGGGCATCCTCGTTGGCTGTCTCTCCCATTTTTGGACGCGAGAGGGATTAATCGAGAGACGAAAGCCGGATGAAGAGTGAGAAACGATGGACTTGGTGAGTCCGACGTCTCACAAAGAGCGGCAACGCCTGGTCACACACGCCCGTGTAGACGCGCAGCAAGGCCGCTGGAGTGTCTCACCCACGCACCAAGGAAAGCACACCTTTAGCTAACGCAAGCATGCCACATCTGTGTTTTGATGTGCCGAAGTACTAAGAGAGAAAAAAATGAGATCCGTATTGAGGGAGCGCTCGTTATTATCGTACACGGCACCACATGCGAGAAATCTGCCAGTATCATTCCGCGGCCTTACATATTCCGCTATCACTTCGTTTTCCGTGCCCAGCTCATCATGGTGCACTTTGAATCCACTGTGGCACCACCACATGTGAGCCTCCACGCGCCACTGCATCGTCATCGAGCTGCAACTTTGACCACTCGATCTCCTCCTTCGACTCGTCGGAGCTGATGCTTTCATTATCGCAGCCGCGGTGCCGCTTTTGGCGCTTCCACTCAGTCTCCTTCTCGTCATCGGAAAAGTCGGGACGGACGTGCTCGGGGAGCTCCTCATCGTTGATGTAGCTGGCATCTGTGCCTTTGGCGACGTCACACTGCTCAAAGGGGTCGTACATGATTTCTTGATGGAGAAGGTCGTAGTGCAGCACAACTCCTTCCGCGAGGCGATGAGCCCCTATCAGCTCACTAAAGTCTTCACGCGTCGACTTTACCACGTAGAAGGCTTGCTTGACCGGGCCGAAGACGGAGGAAACATAGCCGACGAGCGTGCCGTCTGTGAGGCACAGACGCGTTCCGACATCCATCGTGAGTGTCTCAGGAATGGCTTCTGCGACACACGAACGGCTCACCGCAGAGGTGGTGCTGATCACCGCAACGGGGGCCTCAGAAATCTGGCTGAGAGGCAGCACAAGGGCTGCACAAGCCATCGTGTTCTTGTCTAGTGGTACGTCATCTCCATCGGGGACAAGCCAGCCACGTCGTGCTCTGAAGTCGCCATCGTTTGAGGCAGAGGAGGCGACAGACCGCGCAGAGGCCGCTCGCACGAAGGGTTCTGAGTCCACGGAACTGATGGAAACAGCGCGGCGCGTCGGCTTTTCGTCAGCATAGATGGCACCGACAAGTGCACGTGACGGGACACAGTCCATCTAATACGCAAAAAAAGGAAACAATCGAGAGACGGCACCGTTGAGTTCCTTAGCGAAATGAAGCGACTTTTGGTGTGTCAGACAGAGAGAGAGAGAGAAGAGGGTGTGTACTCGTTGGGAAAGGCTTGCCTTATGCACCCAGAGGTTAGGAGTGAGACATTCCGTGGAAAGATGTGAGCAGCACCGCGAAACGGACGGAGGCATCACGCGTGCGTCGGGCGCGCGCGCATAATGAAGCATCCGTGACCAAACCACAGCGCCCACCTCGGTTACACTAGCTGTTCGTACTCCAAGGGATGTGGATGATTGGTAAGGTGGGAAGAGTCGGGTACTGAGCGATGAACAGCATCCCAAGGAGAACCATGTGGTCCACATCGGCGCACACCATGATCTAAGAGGTACTACTACCTATCTTCATTCACAGTGAATCCTTGAGCGCTACACGGATTACTGGTGCCTGTTAGGGTGCATTGTTGTGGGTAGAATTAAGAGCGCAGCTCCCCAACTGCAGAGGCCACACAAAGGAGCAGTGAAAACAGATCAACCAAAAATGAGATTCCAAAATGAAGAAAGACAGCAAAGGAAGAGGACAACACATCGATTTGAAAGTAATTCAGTAAGCACAAGTGTCTACCCAAAGTTGTGCACAGCGAACACGACCATCTGAATCGGCAATGGCAACTTACACACACTGCGGTGACCAGACCGCGGAGAGCAAGAGCAGCACCAAGAAAGAGAAGCAAAGGAGAAATGGCATCCTCTTGCATCCGAGTAGAAGCTTCGTCGGCCGTGCACGACATCGAGAGAAGGAGCGAAGGGGAGCGAGGGGAAAACAATCGAATAGGAAAGAAAAAAAATGCGGCGACTAAATGAATGGAGAGTGTAGGGGCGTTTAGTGGCACGCACGAGAACTACACACAACGGCAGTGATCCAATAAGGGCAAAGGAGAAAACAAAAGACAGAAAAACCAGAGCAGATCTAACGAGCGCAAAATACCATCACACTCCCGCTTACTTGCAGACTGAAGTCCGGTACGGGTCCCGGATGGCAACTATGTACATTCTCACTTACGCGTTTCACGCTCGGCGTTTCGCAGTTCTCTGTAAAGTCGTACGAAACTCAAGGCTTCGTCGTTGTACAGCAATCCGGCATTCTCCAGCTTGTAAGCGCGACTTACACACTCCCTGCTCCTGACAGCGTCGTGTATCATACCACGGAGGGCAACAGGAACCTTTGTGTCCAGCTGTGCGCGCTCGATGACGAAGGCCTCTGTCAAGCCAACACTCGTCACAGTGCACACATATTGAGAGAGCGACGAGGCAAACTCGTATGCCCCAATGACACGACTCAGACCGCGGAATGGGGCGCTGGCGCTTCGAAGACTTGCATTGCTGACGGCGTCAGGTGCCACATGCACCCTGACAGTTGTATGCTCTGCGTTCCTCGACATGGTAATGTCGAGCACACCGCTCATGACCACTGTCACGGCATTCAAGGTTTTCCCCATGAGCGCGAGGCGCTCACCGTTGAGGAAGATGGTCGGGGTGCTCGCCTCAAAAAGGTTGGCGAGTGTGGAGCTAGGGCAGCAGAAGGACATGTACGGGTCTTTCCGGAAGAATTGCAGCGCCACCTTGTCCTTGTGCATTTCTGATGCCCGGTCCCTCTTGGCCGCACTACGGCAGTGCAGAAGTGCTGCCGGCTCGCTCATGCCTATCTCGATGAGCGGCTCCCGACTCAGACGCCATATGTCACAGTAGTCGATGCTCACAATGGAGCTGCGCTTCGGCTCGTTGACGCCGCAAGAGCACTCGAAAACACCAATACAGCTTCCCTTCGAGACCTTTCGCTGAGTGCCTTCGTGATCGCGCAGGACTGCCACCCCGTCTTGCACAAAGTAGGTTGAGGAGTTCATCTCGCCCTCGCGAAAGAGGTAGTCTCCGTCGTGCAAGACAATCGGTTCGACGCTGTCGATCAACCGCAAAAGGCTGTTGTCGCTAAACTGTGCGAAGTACGGGAAGTTGCGCAGGAAAGCCACGTGCAGGGGAAAGAAGCGTTGGAGGTTCTGGCGACGACGCACATCTGTGGCTTCCCGTTGCTTGCTGGCTACCTCCGGACTTAGGTACTTCACGACGTCCTCGTAGTCCTCCGGCGAGACAGCCCAGTAACCGATGTCCGTCTCGCAGATGATGGATGCCGAACGCGGCTCTTTGCACACTAGCGCGAATTCACCCGCGTAGCATGGTGCCTGGATCTGTAGGACGCCGATCGAATTGTCCTTTGTGCGGCGCTTGTCGGGCCCCTTTTTGCGAAGCACAATTGATAAGGCCCCCAGGGTGACATGAACATAACACGACCCACATCACCCTCATGCATCAGATAACTTCCCTTACGCAGGTAGCACGGTTTCACCTTCTCCACTAACTTCTCCAGCAGCACCGAGGGCCAGCCCTCAAAGAACGTTCCGCTCATGCTCTGAATGACATGTGGGTAGGGGAATGGGATATCGCTAAGGTGGCTGCGCGTCAGCTGTTCTGCCTCCCTGCGCCTCGCACGCAGCCCGACAAAACGCCGAACCATTGGCGCCATTAAGAAGCTAAGAGTGTTCATCGCCTCCTGTACCCGCCGTTCTTGCATGAGGGCTGCCAGGAAGACATGACAGACGACGATGGTAGACCACCTTCTCGCGCGATCCAGAGATTCCTCACGTCGCTTGATCTCCACTAAATGTTGATGCTTGTAGAAGATACACTTTCGCCGCTCCTCTATCTGCAGAAAGGCCCTCTCGCGCGCCACTATCGCCGCCTGCTTTGCCTCCTCTGCCCTATCGAGTACCTGGCGAATGCACTGGCGACCGTTTCGTCTTTTCGTACAGGACAAACGTCGCTGAAAGGCTTCTGTGTCGACAGGGGCATTTTTCTGCAGTCGTGCGAGGATCATCTGCTTTTCCCAGCTCATTAACGTGCGAGAGTTGACACTTCTGCCGCTCGGCAGCTGATTCAGTGACACATAGCGATGTGTAGTGATGGAGCGCGGCATCGGGGGCACACGGAATGGAACAAGGAAGCCGACGGAGTCAGCCCTCTCCTCCTGGGTATCTTGCCCCCGCTCATCATAGAAGACGACGCTGGTCAAGAATACCGAAGTGTTCTTGCGCGGTTCCATTACTTGCGGCAAAGCGATACGAGGTGACTGAATTGTAAGCCGTAATCAGAGAAAAGCGTAAGTGAACACGAAAAACACAACAGCCATACCAGGGGTGGGGGTTGAGTGGAGCGTGAACGTGTGAAGCGCACAGTCCGCAAAAAGAGGGCAGCCCAAGCGTAAGGTGTAGTGCATTCGAGACGCCTGCTAAACATCAAGAGGAGTGCGAAGAAAGGCAGAAGCATTACCGGGACGCGGATCACCAGTGGTGCTAGGGAAGAACGCGAAAGGTATGTTGAACCGCTATCCATGCACACATAGGCAAACAATCAACACAAAGAAGCCCTTCATGTCGGAGGAGCTCTCAAAGCACACGCATGCTCCCACCACACAAGTGCATGTGCGTTTCTATGTCTTGAAAAGGGCACAAAACACACGAAGTGTGGCCTTCCTCGCTGTTTGGGGGGGGGGGTGAAAGGCGCACATGAAGTGCCCTTTTATTGCTCGCCAGGCTGTACTCCTGTTGTTTTTCCTTAAGCGCAGGCGGCCTACACAAAAGCGCCACAAATGCCTCGACAATTAAACATAGAGAAAAAAGCGACGCGCAAACCTCAAGAACACACCACAGTAAAGCAGTGAACGAACGCCTTCTCTTTTGCCTTACAGGGTTTGCATGCTACATCGTCCAACACACTCTCCCTGAACTCTGCCCGTGCCCGCCACAGGGCCTATTGAGTGGAACAAAGCAGCCATTGAAACACGCGTTACAGCAATGCGCCGACCCGGCCAGCTGAGCACGGCCCCTGCCTCCGGCTCTGCACACCACCGCCCGCAGCTCGCCTCAGAGTCGCGCTCGTCATGTGTGTCGCCGCCTTCTGCATCCTCCTCCACGGGGTGATGCAGGCACCCCACACCAGCAGGCAGCGAGGTCCGGGTGTGGGATATGTCCGATCCACGCTGGCACCTTGCCCACCATGGGGATGGCACAGCAGTGTTCACGGTCGGAGGCTTCTCCGACGCAACGCCATCCAGGACCAAATTGCCGACATCAGTGGCGATACGGCGCTCTCTTCTGGGCGCGTAGTACGTGCTTGGCCCTCTCACCAGCAGAGGTGGCTCTCCCCTCTTAGCACTCGGTAGGGAAAGGAGGCGGGGGCTGCGTGACTTTACCATGCCACAGAACGGGAGGGGGGAGGGGGTACTGCTCCCCGGCTATCTTGCAGTGAGATGAGTGGCATCCTCCGTGTGTAGCACAAAATTCGATGAAACCATAAAGAATGCACCTCTCCACGCACACAGAACCCCCGTGTTCTTTTTCCGCGAAAACAGTGGCCTTCTTATTCGTCTGGGTCAGTGCACTTGACCTTTCGCTTTGTTTTGATGCGGAAGAGGTCTTCCTTGCGGAGCTCGTCGGGCCCTGTCCAGCGTCCGAGCTTCTTTAGTGTGGCCTTTATCTCCTCGACATCCCTTGAATCCATTCGGTCGTGGAAGCGTCGAAGGAACTCCTCGGCGCTCACGGGATCTACGTGATTGTGTACCGCTTTGAGTGTGTCAGCGTCGTACTTGTAGTAAGTCTGATTTGTTTTCGAATTGTGGTACACAGGCACGAGACCGGCGCGAATCGCCTCCAGCACTTGCTGGCCCTTGATGTTGAGCAGGTCGGCCTCCTCCTTGGACGCGTTGCGGTGTACCCAGAACTCGTACTTGGTCTGCTTCCATGCGCGAACAATCGTGTTCGTATCGGTATCGAATTTGCGCAAGTATAACTTCAGCAATCTTCGGTACAGGAGAGACGCGGCTATCGGTTGCAAGTCAAAGTTCTGAATCGGCGCGGACGGTGTGGGAGAAATCAGCTCTACCTTTGTTGCCTTTCGGAGGCACACCTGACGAAGCATCCTGAGTGATCCACGGCAATGCTGGGGAAAGGCAGTTGTACAGGGGAAAGTAGCAGCGTCAATGGCAGTTTGGTGGGAGGGTAAGGGTGGTGCGCTTCAGCATATTCTGGAAGAGAGGCGATCCTTTGTCAAATCTGACAGACCTGCCCTGACGAAGAGGCTGTGCGAGTGGGAGTGAAAGCACAAGTGCAAAGCGCAGACGAAGTGCGGGGCTGAGGGAGAAGCGCACGAGATGAGAGGGTGGCAGCCCAAGTGCTAAGATGAGGAGGCGGAGAAGGTGGAGAAAAAATCCATATGCGCAGGGTATAAAGCGAGCACAAGACGCGAGACACACTTGCAGACACGCGTGGCTCCTTCCAAAATGAGAGGAAGCGTCTGCGTCCGTTGGCACTGTGAATGGTGCCAAGCACTCCCCCCCAGAGTACAGTAGATACAGTAGGGGGTGTAAAAATACGTGGAGGACTCCAAAGAAGCCGTGCCGAAGTGAGTGCGTGAACCGAAGACAGTGGAGCTTTGAGAAGAAGAGAGGACAAGGCTGCTGGACAATACCCTGTTCGCGTTTCCTCAAAAGGAGAATAGCACTCCTGGTCCTCTGCCGCCCGTCTTCCTCGGCGCTGTACCAGTGGTAGTGCCTTTTTGCCGAGGTGGGCTATGCGTTCTTCTTGCCGTCGTTAAGGCTGACCAGTGTACGAAGGAGAACAGGGAAACTGGAGCACTGGTAGGCTCTCTTTGCTCTCCACAGGGCTTTCCCTTGACCACCTGCTTCGTCCGCCCTTTCGATGCATGAATGCGCCGTCGTCACCCACTCTTGATGAGTTAGCACCAATATCACGACAACGACTCGCAACTCAGTAGTGCCAGCAGCACCCAGTCCGTGGACACATCCTGCCCGTCTTCTTCCATATCATGGTTGTACTCGTAGACAGATGGCAATTTCCTGAAGAACTCCTCCAGCTGATCCAGCGGGGGCAGCTTTGTCGAAGACTTTCCGTCTGACGATGACTCCTCTGTCGTTCCCGCGCGTGCAGAAGTGAGGCAGTCGAGTAGAGTGGGAAGCTGCACAGCCTCGGTGACGATGGCGAGTCGACTTGGGGGAGCTGTTGGCACCGCTGGAAGTTCCTTGTTGGCACCATCCGACCTGTCGTAGAAGCGCGAAGGATACGGCCCTCTGCGGGTTTTGTCAAATCTTGGTCGAGCCGGTGCGCTAAAATTGCGGAGTCCCGCTACCGAGGACCACAACGTTTCCTCGGGAAATGTATGTGCTGAATGAACCGGTGTAGGAAGAGAAGCTTGCTCTTCGTCGCGGTGACCATCTTGGGTTGCGGTAGTGTCCTCCAATGATGGCGTTGTCACGGTCTCGGCACCCGGCAAAAGCAGCGGGCGTTGAGGTAACGGGCAAGAAAACTGGATGGTGTCGTAGCGGTGCGGAGCCGCATGCGGAAGTAACAACTTCGCGGTGAGCATGATGTCACTTGTGTCGTCTTGTGCTAGAAGCCTGCAGGGAAGAAAAAAGCGGTGGCGCAGCTGACGCGAAGCGTAGAGGAAGTTTCGAGACTGAAGGCCATCACTCCTAGCCACATCCTCTAGCTCGCCCAGGGTCACCTCCACCTCCTCGCCGCGCAACGGGTCAGCCGTGAGGAGGTTGGCGCAGGCGTCGAGCACCAGCTCGTCAACGCCGCACTCCTCGCAGCTCCATCCCTTGTTCTTGCCAGCGAACAGCATTACCTTGAGATGCTCACACCACTGCTGGAGAATGACTAGTGCACTCCTGGAGGCACGATTGCGGATAAGTTCCAGCAAAATCCAGTGGGAGCAGAAGAGGTTAAAGGGATGCAGAAACACTGCCGGCGTTTCGACAGCGCCTGACTTTAGCAGCTTCCGCAGGGCAGCCATTGTAAGCGAGAGAAACTCAACGTGGTGCATCACAAAGCGCGCTACGAGCCGGAGATGATCAGGCCCCCCCTGCGTATTGCCCATGCGCATATAGTTCACTGCCAGCACAGTGATGTGCTGCAGCTTCTCGAGCGCCTCCTTCGCCGTAACCCCCTCCTCGTCACTCCGCACGTAGTGTAGAAGCCACGCGTGCAGCTGCAGCAGAGACTCCTTCACCTCCCGGAACGCCATCTCGGTTGCGCCGAGGTCAGTATGGTACACTTGCGCCACGAAAAGTCGTACACACACGTCTTTCCGACAAAACGAAATGGCCAAGTCAATCGCTGCCGCGACGCTCTGAAAGCGCTCTTTGTCAGAGAGCAGTGGCTGCTGGTAAACGCAAAAGTCAACCAGCTCCATCCACAGCGTCACCTGGTGCGGAAAGAAGCAAGCCATCATCGTCATAAAGCTGCGGCATCGACTGTAGTGCAGAACTTCTCCGCCAGCACCAGGGAATAGCGGCCGGTGAACACGCTGCACGAGCGTGTACCATAGGCTCCACAAGTCCATCTCAATGCGCGACAGCACCGACTCTCTCAAGCTTAGCGAGGCCGTTGGGCCTTCTATCGAGAGTGGGCGTGCCAGATAGAGTGTATAGGGAAAGTGCACGTGGGTAGAGGTCGCCGGTGCCCATTCTGTGGGGTAGAAAAAGTACATGAGTCGCGACAGGTCGTCCGCCTCCGTCTTGACGCGCGCTAGACGCTTCTCTAGCTCAATTCTCTCGTCCGGGGCCAACCGCCCGCGGTACTCTGTGGCCAAAAACATATCGTACTCATCCTTCACGGCATCGAGTCCGACAAGAGGGATGGCGAGGATACGGTTGTACATCCGCTTGCGCCACTCGCGGCGGCGCATGTGATCGCGGAAGGATGCAGAGCGCCAGTTCAGGTACTGCACCCATAGCAATGTGCTCTGCGGTAACATACCAACGTCGCGGCGCAGGCAGGTGCGGTACAGCAAATCAAGCGATGCGCTGTCTGGTTGCACATACTCCACTGCGAAAGAAAAGAAGAGCGAGTACAACTCGCAGGAAAACACCAAGGGGAGATGGCGGTAAAACACGTTCAGTAATCGCAGGTAGCCCTCGTAGACGTCTTTGGTGTCCGTCTCGCTACGGCAGGCCACCAACCGAGTCTTCTTCGCGAGCGCAGCCATCTCCAGCCGAGCGTACGTGCAAACGAGGGGTCCTGCGGTCGGGAAGTGGTACAGTGCTGCGTGCCATACAGTCCTCACCGAAGATACCGGGAATGACATCATCTGGTGAAGCAGATGCAGCCATGCCATTGTATCAAACGTATTGGCGTACACTCGCCCTGTGTTCTGCAGGATAGACGCCGTTGCGTTTGGAACTTCCAACTGCACCTTTTCCTGCTCTGCAAAGTCACCCTCTCGAAGAGAATCCCATTCTCCAGAATTGTGAGCACGTTCCATGGACAAGCATACCCGTTTCCCACCTGATCAAGTACAGGAGCGTCGTCGATCCCAAGACTGCAAAAGAGCTTGTCCTTGGCACCGTGGATACGCTGCTGTGCATTCTTGAAGACACCATGGAGTCGCTCCATCTCGAGCTTCTCGGCCGCGTTGTTGATAAAGACTCGCCAGGCAACGGCCTCTGGCACATCGTCCCCGGTGGCAAGAGGTGTCTTTACTGCATCCTCCAGCTGCTTTAGGAGCTCGCACTTGACCTCTGCTCGTGAGAGGTGAAAGACAGCAAAGCAAGGGTGGCGCCTTAGGGACTGCTGTAGGATGAGAAGACTCGCCTCACTGACTTGCTTCTCTGCTGGGGCGACTATAGCTGGAGTTGGGGCCGGTGTAGGAGTCGCAACCACATACCCCGTCAGGCTGCGGAGGCGCCTCACCAGATCTTCAATCTCAGACATTCTCAGCAAGTGACTTCAGCAGTCCAATCCAAAGATAAAGCGTTGCAACACAGGCTGTGCAGCGTGTCACTAGCATGTGGATGCTGCAGAGGTACTGAAGAGTTGCACTGGCGACGACAGATAGACGACCTTTGTATGTTGTTGTCCTCAGAGTATGTGCATGGATAAGAGTGGATGGATCAACAGGGGAGGTGTGGTGCAGTGCATGTACCCTCAGGAAAGGTGGCGAGCAGAAGAGCAGCAGAGGGGGGGGAATACGCACAGGACGCTCAAAAGAACACGTGCAACCTCTCCTTTTTTTCTTTCCTGAGAAAGAGAGAGAGGTGACTCGACGCCAGACATCAATGGTGGGATGCGGCTCTTTGAGAGAAAAGTCAGCGAGTGCCACACGACGATGTGTTGTGATACTCGCCCCAGGAGAACCGCCTGTAAGCGCGTATGCGTGCCACCTCACTCTCTCTTCACCGGTAAAGTGTGTATGAAGTCCACATGCAGTGGTAGCAGCAAAAGGAAGCAGTGCGGGAGCGGTTCACCACAGCGTTTTTGCTCCACCTTAGTGCACCGCATTGTGACTTTGAAAAGTCTCATTAGTTGATGTTATTGTGTGAAATGGCGAGAGGAAGACAGATGAGACCTCCAGGTGGGCACTGTGAAGACAGTGGCGGTGTCCAAGAGGGGGGAGGAGTGGAGGCAGCAGCATCAGCTTACTGACACTCAGTTTGTGCGATGCAACGGTGCAGCGACAGAAAGTCACGGACGTGGTTTAGCAAAAAAGAAGAGAGCGTGTCATCCAGGACAGACACTGGGGCCGCACCAGTCGTCAACGTCCACCACACAGGTGCACTGGAGGCAGACAAGTGTACCAGAAAAGACTGTGGTGAGATACCCTAGGGAAATAAGCAAGGAAACACCCGCATGCCCATCTGAACAGCACCGCGTGACATGCGCTTGTCCAGGGTGCAGAGGAGCAAGCGGTCCACGCAACATCCCTTCACTGTCTTGCAATAGCGCCGAACATGGTACTTGAGTAGCGAGAAGAGGGCCACACCCGTTGGGATCGTTGTGCCTCCTAAATTGTCAGTGACCTTCGCGATCCGGAAGTAATGCTGCAGCGCCGCACACACGCTCAAGATTCGAAGATCAGGATCTTGATGAAAGGCACCGGCAACGTTGTCAGGCATTGTCCGATACGCAAGGCGAGGAATGATGTTCAGGGAGGAACACGGATACTCCCCCGCAAGGGATAAGACATACACATGCGGTTGCTGGAGCAGGCTGACCGCCCGCGACCACAATAGTTTTCGCACATTGAGGGGGAAGTGCTCTTTCGGGCCCCAGATATACGCGTAAGCTTCGGACACAGTAGTGAAGGGCACCACAACCGTGGCAAAGCTGTACTGTTGAAGATCTGGATACAGTTGCTTCATGTATGCGTAGAAGTGCTCTAGGGGTAATTGCTTCTGCACTAAGTGCAGTAAAACGTTTGTGTCAAGCACAATTAACACTGTGTTCTCCTTCAGGGCGCTGTCTACAATCCCGCTGATGGCGCGAGAATACCACCGAGGCGCACACATGGCCTTACTGTATACGCACGTCAGTGCCATAAGCACGCTCTGGAACTGCTGAAAGATCTCTACTGGTGAGTGCATTCGAAACTGCGGTGCTCTGGTCGTCATGCGTGTCTCCTCTGATGCTCGGGGACGCATTCGATCTACCGTTTGTTGCACGACATCGTCAAGAGAAAACGCCGCGTAGACGTCAGCTTCGTAGAGACAATCCACCAGCTCATTGTAGATCGAGAGGTTGGTGCGCGCCTCAGCTCTTGTGGCCGAAAGCAGGTGCAGCTCCTGCGCTGCATGCAGAGCGAGCTGCCACCTTCCCGTCCCCCGAAGTGTCGGTAAAAGCGCTGAGAAAAGTCCTATGTTCATCGAGTTTCCGGTGGCCAGGGCCGCCGCCGTCAGCCGCAACGCAGAGCGGTAATTCTGCAGGCGGCCGAAGCAGCGAACAAGTGGCCGCACCATGATGGGGTGCAGATCAACTTTGGGCTCCATGTACAACACCCCGAGAGCCAGGCGCCACTGATTGCCCTTGCATAAGGCCGAGAGCACGACGCGGCGCTGTAGTGTGCTTTTAATCAGCGGCGGGTGACTCAGCAAGGTCTCGAGGGCAGCCTCCCAAAGTGCAGCAGTGGAGGCCAACGCAAGCTTCGCTCGCGCACCCTCCAAGGTTGCGCTGTTCACATCTTCCTCATAACGCGCCGAAGCGCGGTAACGCTTCCGCATTCCTTGTATCGCTTCAGTACCGCAAGGACGAGACTCTTCTCCGGAGTAACAGAGGTTATTGGTGTCTTGATGACACCATAGTAGAACAAGGACGTACTCCGTGCGTCTGGCATGTACGAGAGACCGTGCTTCAGCTCCACAGGCGTGGGGTTATACACTCCATGTAGATAGCCGCAGCACTTGGAGTACGCTCGGAGGACATCTACCCACGACTGCGCTCTGCTAGCCGCAAGTACAAATGGTGGAGGGGCGCTAGAAGTGAAGCGTGCAGGCATCTGAGTGGGTGCGAGCAATCGCTCCTCTATTCCATGCGCCACGTGTGCGCCAACAGATGGCGACAAGACTTGGTGGTTACACAAAGAACCTCCGTGCAGCACGCATGGGAGCCGTAATGAGTATTGAGAAAAGAAGTAGGGAAAACTGAAAAAAAAAAACGCAACGCCGTAGGAGAACGCAGAGGGTAAAGAGAGACGTGAAGGTGGTGCGCATGTATAGAGGTCGGGAATGGCGTCTGGAAAGGACGCTAGAGCATGAGGGTAGCGGGCACAGCATTAGCTAGTAGCCTGCTAAGTAGGTTGTCAGTCGCATCAGAGTATGTCGAGGGGCTTCTGGGCGCGCGTAAGGGTTTGTGGATGCCCTACAAAGAACACAATGAGCGCTGGCGATTGACGAGCTACAGCAATGGGGTGCGCTCTCTGTGATCAGTTAATATGGACCACATTTTTTTTCTCGTTTACTAGCGGAGGTTTGGTGCTGTGGCTCACGTGGGTACAAGTCAGTCTGCACACAAGAGCGACAACGCCATCTATGAGATCCTCCCGCCCCCTCCCTGGAGCAGTGGCGCACAAGTGCACCCGCCGCATAAGAAGAGAACGACAAGGAAGGACGCAAATGATGAGAAAGGGGACGGCAAAGAGAAAGGCAAAAGTGGCTCAACAGTGAAGAAGTGCACCGAGAAGGAGAACACGGGCGCTCGTAGGTGCACTATCAACCAGCCAGCCAACCCCAGCAACGAAAGGATGCAATACACACAAAAAGTGCAACGGAGCCCCACTGGCTTTGCCATGAAAGGTATACGACATCAGAAAGAGGGAAAAGCACATAAGGAGGCGATGTAAGACAGTCCAGGAAAAAAAAACAACACAACTCAAAAAGCCACTATAAGAAAGATGAGGTCTAGGGGCGGCGCTCAGATCGTTTGCCGTGCTGATGCGTGCACGCGTCTGCATCACCAACTGCATGTATGCATATCACGTGCAAACGGTGATTAGAGCAGTGGCATCAGCGCGTGGTTTCCAGAGTGTTCCCTTCATGCCATTCTTTCACCCACGTGAACAGCTAACGTGAAAAGAGAGGCTAGCGCAACTTGAGCGGCACACAAGAGAAGCACCCAGGGGAAAACAAAAAACAACACACGTGCCGTTGCAGCAACAGCGGCAGTGCCACACTGTGTGCGGAGGGTGTTGGGTTCAACAGAAGGCAAAAAAAAAATTGGCGCCGGAGGAACTCAGCGGCGCCAGTGCCTCTTGGGGGCGGGGAGCTGTACAACAGTAAAACACGCATCGATGCCCAGCCAAACGTGCAATCACGCCAGTTCCATCTCCATCTGGTGCTGAAGCGCCACAAGGAGCTTCTCCTTGAACATATCCAGCGAGGTGTATTGCGGAATGGTAATCAGTGACCCGCATGCCTGAGCGCGGGGAAGGTGGTCGACGCTTTCGTTGTTCTCAGCCACCATGATGGGTCGGATAAGAGGCAGGCGGCGCTGACCAGATGCAAAGCAGATCAGCGAAGCTCTCTGCTCCATCGAGAGCTGTTCAACAATTTGCCAGAAGTGTGCTTCGCGACTCCCAGTCAACTGCACGCGGATGTACTTTTGCAAATCGGCAGTGTGAGATTCGTCTCACCACATACCAAATTTTCTAGGTCCCGCCACGAGAGACATCGCACAACGCGGCGCGAGAGGGTTTTCCAGAGGCCGCTACGGATAGCGTTAAGCTGCTCATCCATCGAGTGCACGAGGCAACGTTCGGCAATGGTGCGCCGCTGCTGTGCGGCCACCTCGTCGCTATCGTCGTTGTCCAGCCACTCAACGCTTTCCGCAAAGCCGGGGATCAGCTCGTCTGCAACGCCACTCAAGAGAAAGTTGTCATCTTTCACAGTGGCCTCCACGACACTGTCCACGTGGGTATAAAAGTCTTTGATCGTCAACTCATCGTCAACGAGAAACTTCCAGAAAAACGGCGAAAAGTCGATGTCGAGTGGGGTCTTGGCACGCGCCGAGTGCCCCATGATCTTGCCGAAGAACGTGAAGAGGTTGAGATCGTAGATGGAGTTTGCCTGGCTATCCGGCACCAGTGAAATGCGCTGCGAATTATTCACAAACACAAACAGGGGGTTTCGATGAAAATCAGAGTTGGGGTAGCATTTGTCAGGGTGCTGCATCATCTCGAATGCCAGGAAGGTCCACAGCTGCCGGTACGGACCACCCATGTCAACAGGGATGTGGCCGGAGCCGCTGATGTGCAGGTTCACCTTGAAAAGCGGTGACACCACCCATTGTTCCTCCGTTAAAAATCCGATTTGCCTGTACAACTGCGCGAGAATGGAGTACCGTAGCGCACTCTCTGTGGTGCGCGGTAGACTGGAGTACAGATCCGTTACGCGCACGAAGATCGTGGGGGCCGTGCTCACCGCCTCCAGCGGGGCTACGGTCACCAGCAGACGCTGTCGAAAGGAGCGGCGGACAAGCCCCTTCATCGACAGAAAGGCCTTCGACAGCGTCCCTGTGACAGTTTCCTCGTCCAGGTCAACGAAGTTGTTCGCTGTGGCCATGCAGCTTTCTGTCACTGCAATCACTTGCGCAAATTTCTGCAGCGCGGACGGGGCGTACGACTGAAGCAGCGGATAGGTGTGCACGAATAGCCTGTACGGATCCTCGGGCAACTGCGACGTAGAAGTGCTGTAGTTTTGCACCGACTGGTCGTCCAGGTATTTCTCCACGTCAGAGAGAAAGGAAGCAAGCTGTGAGTAGAATGCATAGGGCTGCCGGTCCATCACACTCCGCTGGCCGCGGTTGTAGCTGTCCACGAGTGGACGCGCAAAACGGCCGGAAAGATCGGTGTAGCCGTCTGGCGCGTACTCAAACTCGTTCGCACGCAGTCGCACCTTCATGCCGCTGCACGTGCCAATCGAGGCAAAAGCGAAGATTGGCGTATTGCTCGTGAAGCTGATGGGAATTGAGATGAAGGGCCCCAGCACCCCGTTCAGGGACCAAGCCGCCGTCCGCTCCTCCGTGTTGAGCAGACATCCCACGACAGTGCCAGGGATGCTCTCCGTCTGGATCTTGTACTCCTCCTTCCCATCTCGGGTGTTGATGTCGGTACCATTGTACGCGAAGCTGTTGCGGTCGCTCCCTACGTGCTGCCCTGGCACCTCGTTGTGCACCGCCGTTCCCCAGCCCACCGCGTAGGCTGATGTGATGCGGTCCGGTAGCGTCACTTCGTAGTAGTAATGTCCCTTTCCGGTTGTGCCGCACGTACTCCGCACTTTTCCCACCTTAAGCTCCTGGCGTACGTAGTCACCAAAGGTGCAGAGTGTGTCTACTGGGGGGCTTTCTGGGTTGATAGCCAGGTGAAGCTCATCCACGACGCGCGGGAGCGCCACATCGGCTGTCAGGGACTGCCACATGTCGATGAGGCACTGCAAAGGAGCTACGGGGATCTTGCGCACCTGTTCGTCCAATGGACTGCCGAGGACAAGGAGGAGGTCAACGCCTGCCGCGATGTCTTTTTTCACCTCTTTAGCCTCCGGCAGCGCCACCATCCACCGCTCCACGTACGAAAACAGCGTAGAGAAGAGCTGCTGATAGATGTTAGTGTACTGCAACCTCGTCTGTACAAAGGTGGTGATGCTTCGAAGCAGCTCATGGCGGTGGTAGCGACCGCAGCGATGGGCCGCCGTCACAACACCATGCAGACAGTCCCACAATAAG
Organism: Leishmania lainsoni; assembly: GCA_003664395.1. Classification (NCBI taxonomy): domain Eukaryota; phylum Euglenozoa; class Kinetoplastea; order Trypanosomatida; family Trypanosomatidae; genus Leishmania; species Leishmania lainsoni. The sequence goes on from RAIA01000077.1 coordinate 25,334, forward strand.
TGCTCCCGCACGTTGTTGATCGTGTTGGGGCGTAGCAAGAGGCTCTTAATCGCTAGACGGGCAAGTGAGATGACATCCCACGGCTGCACGCTGGGGTCGGTGATGCGTATGTTCACCTCGCTCAGCATCACACTCAGCTGGTGGATGCCGCTGCACTTGCAGACGAGCGTGTCGGCAAGGGGGTGGTTGGTGAAGACAAAAATATGGTCGAGGAAGTCGGCGGGCTTGCGCTCGATCTCACTGCAGGTGACAAGGTATAAGTGGCGCGCCAGCAGCACGACAAGACGGTGAGTGGACTCCCGTATATCGCGATGCGGCGCCGGGGGAATCGACGCATCGAGGCAGTTTGGCAGTGGCTCCACGGCCCACCGATCGGATACCGACGAGAGCAGAACAAATCGACGGCACGAGTTCAGCGTGAAGAGACCGCCTTTGCTTTGGTGGCATTGGACGACACCCTTCAGTCGCAGGCCCTCCGCGTCGAGAAAGCCCATCATGCTGAAGAACACGTCTGGCCCAGCCGCCACCGGTTTGTCGTGCACAGACGCGGCGGCGTTGCTGAGAAAGTCGATGACCTCCTCATACCCACACGCCAGCCCCCGCCCTCCTTCACCACTGCTGGCCACGAACTGTTCAAGCCTGGACTGCACGTCAGCGTTATAGAGAACCATGAAGAGACGCACCACACGAGAGTACCTATTGTGCTCATACACCACAATCAACCGCGTCTCCTCAGTTGTGCCTTGCGCTATCTCGGCGCGACCGATACCGGATGGTGCAAGCGACACTGTAAGCGACTTGGCGGCACGTGTGAAGACTACCTCACCCACCCACTCGTCCTGAAGCGGCACGCTCTCTGAGGCCATGGCGGGATCGCTGAGGCGCACCGTGTGCTCATAAAGACTGCACGGCACACCGTTCTGCTGAGTGTACCAGGGCTGCCCCCCACACTGCTTCAGCGGCACGCAGCTCCGGTAGGACACCTTTGACACCGACTCGTCGCGCGTGTTGCGCACCGTAAGTACCTCGCCGCGCCGGAACGACACCTCCAAGATGTCCCCGCCGTCGATCGTGTGCAGGAGGGTTCCGCTACGAAAGCGACGCTTGCGCTCGTCTGTATTGAGGACTGGCACAAATGCACCAATGCGCCGCTTCTCCAGAGCCCACCGCCGTCGATTAGCGGTGGAGGCGACGGAGGCACGAATTTCGTCTAGAAACTCGACCGGCGCGTCGTTCTCAATGTGGACTGTGGCTAAGCGCTTCGTCATGCTGAGCAGCCGCTCCTGATGAAATGAGACGAGGTGGGAGAGGGATTCGTTCTCGCATAGACACGAGAGGATGAGGAGGAGGCGAGATATGACAAACCCTTCCTCCACCGTTGCGCCCTCGTTGCGGTCACGCCGGCAGAGGAACCACTCCTCGGAGATGGCGCAACTCTCGTTGATGAGGTAGTGAAGCGCCGGCACCGACACCACCTCCTCTGTCTCCAGCACCTGCACCTGGATAAGGCGATTGTCCGAGCCTTTCCGGCGGCACTGGGCGAGACGTTGGTCCATCAAGATGTACCCCAAGCTGCTCTTCTGATACAGGCCGCGGCACGGGGTCAACGGAAGGCGACAATTCTCGCGTGTCACAAACCAAACGCTACCGTCTCGGGCGACTGTCTTGAGAATGTTCCCACTCACATCCTCCACTGTCGTCGTCAACGTGCACGCGCCCTCTGGGAAGATAGAAGCGGTGGTACCCTTCTTGCCCAACAGCACAAAGCAGCCGATCGGCTGCACACTGCTCTCGCTATCCTTCAGCACCACAGACTTTGTGCCAACTACGACCCAGTCGCGCGAGATGGCGATCCTACCTGCGACGGCGTCGTACGTGAGGGTGATGCGTGAACCGCGCTTGAACCCGTACGGGTCTCTGCTGCGATTCTCTAGCGGCTGCCTCAGCGACGGGTCGCTGCAGTACGTCGCAATGGTAGAAACGTTCGCGAGGCACTTGTCGCGCAGCTTATCGCGCGTCGACTGGACAATCTCCTGTGCGGGACCAAGCCCCACAAACACCGGCGCATCCGGTGAGAGAGGAGTTCCGTCGACGGTGTCAATTACAGCAGAGAAAGACTCCGATTTGCCTTGACCGAGGAGTCCCCAGACGCAGAAAGCGTTGTCCTCTACCGCCTCAGCGACACAGTTCATGTTCGCCTCAAGCATGCGGCACCCGCTGCTACGCAGGTACATGGCCGTTGCGGCAGGTATTGTCACCTCCGTGCCACGCTCGACCGTAGCAGGTGTGGTGGTCGAGTAGGCAATCGGCGAGCCATCCATCATGGTGAAGCTATGGTTCGAGTGAACGCACGTCAAGAAGCAGTTCGAGCAGAGCGTGTAGTCAGCGCACTCGTTGCACTTAAACCAGCAGCCGGACACCCTCGTATCAGCAAGATTCGAGTTGCACCCGTCACACCCCTTACGTTCGTCAGTAGTGCAGAGCGCGTACTGGAGCTTCTGGCAAGGAAGACGAATAGCTGGCGCGGTGCTGTTGGAGGGCAGTAAGACGGCCACCGCGTCCGTGTTGAAGAGGTTCACAAAAGGGTATAGCACACCGTCGATCGGTAGGTTGTCAAAGATGAGACCGAGCGGCATCTCCTCTCCATTCACCGGCGTTCGAAAGGCATGTATAGTGCGCGCGGCACGGTCAATGTAAAGCCGAATGGTGTCGCCGCTGACAATAATGCAGCGTGGCTCCGCTGCCACCAGAAACGAAGCGTCGGTGCGCATGTGGCGCAGTCGCCATGGTGAGTCATCCATATCATGCAGTGCCCACACCTCGGCTGTGTGCGCATTCAAGTCCTTGTGTTTACAGTGAAAGGTCGACGTGCAAACGCCAAAGTAGTACCCCCCGCCAAGGATCTGGCCTTGATTCCCGCGAATCAGCTGGCATCGGATACTAAGCTTTGCCCCAGTCGGAATGGACGGCTCTGCAATCGCGATGAACGGCGTGGAGACCCCTTTTGCGCCATTCGGCACTGTCGCCAGGCGCCCGCAGTAGTGCGAAGGCATTGAAAATCCCGGGTTGGAGAGCGCCGCGGAGAACGTGTAGTCGTGCGGAATGGGCGGCGTGTGCATGGCGGTGATGGAGGGCAGCCGACGCAACACCGTGATAAAGCTGCCCACGCGCAGCCCGTGAAAGAGAAAGTCCCAGTGATCCTTCTCCTCCAGCACAACCCTGCAGCGGTCCTCCTGCTCAGTGCAGCAGAGCGCCTCCGTCGTAATGCGTGGCATCACCATGCGCTCTGCAGCGGCGATGAGGTGGTCAATGCAGCGTGACACTCCCGTCAGACGCGAGGTTGGCAGAACAGTGTCGAAGGTACACACCGTGCGTGGCTTGGCTGGTGTGCGCATGTTACAGAGATGCTCGTAGTTTGTTTTGCCCCCAAGAGCGAACTTGCAGCGCAAATCATTCAGCCGCGACACTGTCACTGTCACTTCCTCTCCCGCAGAGCTGCGTAGCTGCAGAAGACGTGGGTCCGGCATGCTCTTGAAGATCGAGAGCGTCACCTTGGGGAACTGCTGCAGACTCAGCTCCTCACATAGACGCTCTGCAACGAGGTCTTGGAAGGGGTCAAGGGTCAGCATAGAGCGCAGCACATCGACCGAAACAACACCGAGGAGTGTTGGCCCGGTGATTGGGGCTGTCATCGTGCCGGCACTAATTGCCGCGGCGGCGTCATCGTTGTAGAGCTGCACAAACGGGACCAGGTCAGTGTCCTCTGGAATGTCGCTGAAGAGCGTCTTGAGGAACTCACCCTCACGGTAGAAGTCGACGCATCGCTTGTCCCGATCCACCACGACACGAATGGAGTCGGCGTTACCGAAGGTGCGCTGGAAGTTGTTGAGCTTGACAGTGGGGTTTGTGGCATGCGGTAGCTGTGGCGATGTGTCCTGAATTGCCCACACAATGGGCGGGTTCACAGCCTTCCAGCTCTGCGAGTTGCTTGTTGGCGTCAGCGGGCTGAGCCTTGCCACAGAGACTCCGATAAAATACCCACCCTTCAGTGAGTGCCCCTTCGACATGTTGCGCCTCGTCACCTTGACAGAGAAGGAAACCATTCCAGTGCGGGGAAGCACGTTGCCCAGCACAATGCTGCGCTGCGCGTCGGGTAGCATGTGTGCGTGCTGCACGTTCACGATTGCCATAGCGCTCGCGTCGCACTCGCACCACATCGGTACGAACGGGATGACGTCCTCGCAGTCGGTGGCACAGGTAGCGTTCTCGAAAAGCGTAGACACCAAGTTCCCTGCAGTCTTGCTGTCGGGGACGTCTCTGACGTGCACAATCACGTCCGGCAGCAGACCGATGGTTGCGATCTGGACAGAATGCAGTGGAAGCAGCATAAGAATGGACACGGCGTCGAACACCATGTTGCTGATGTGCTCACTCGGTAGAATACCGTGCGTGGCAATGTGCCGAATGATGGAAATGAGCACCATGATCGAGCGCTCTGCAACGCTCAGCGCCACAGCCTGCTGCACACGCGTCGTTGAGCTGCTATTCGAGGAGCCGCCAATGCCAATGTTCATGAGTGATGAGGTGACGCTGTTCACATGGCGACACACTACATCGCACACCTGCGTCAGCGCGCCACGGGCGCTGTGGCTCTTCGACTCCTGCACAGCGCACACACGAGCCGTCAGGTGGTGAAGCACCATCTCCGCAGTGGAGGTAATGCGATACCAAGTCGGACCCTTGGCGATTGTCAGAGCCGGGTGTAGCTGGCGGTAGTCATACGCGAAAGGCATCGTGCCAAAGTTCACTGCGATGCGCACCATGCTTCCATCGTCGAAGGAGATGACAGGGTACAGTAGTGCGCTATCGGCAGGGACATTAGTGGGCACGCTGACGCTACCCGCAAAGGAGAGAAAGCGGCCATTGAGTGTGTAGAACAGAAGACGCGAAGTGACTACGATGCCGCAGCCAACGGTGTCCCCCTCCGTGAAAGGCGGCAGCTGCGCCTGCTCACCCCAGTTAACGTCGCCCAGGCTGCTGTAGGAGAACAAGAGGTCCTCGCCGCGGACGGCAAGCTCCGTGCGGGGCTGCTGCACGCCCACGTCAAACTTGCCAATGGGAGAGTTGATCTTTACCTCGTAGTAATAAACCCGCGGAACCCCCTCTTTCCAGTTGAGCTGCCACCCCTCGTCAGCGCGCACCAGCACGGCGGCGCCAGAGCCCTTCTCCATCACCACCCCAAACTGCGACCGTGCCGTTTGAATTGTGGGAATGACAACAGAAAAACCGTTTGGAAAGACACGGCTAAGGGAAGTGAAATCAGCCGCGCTGAGGAGACTCATCCGCACCGCTTGCTCCTGAACCACTGTCATGTCCTCATCGGAGCGAGCTGCTTCGTGCCGTAGTCGCCACGGTGACGTTAGCGCCGCCAGCGCTGTTGGCGAGCCCATCTGGCTCTCCAAGAACTTTAGAATGCCATTCTCCGTCTCAAAGCTGTGCTTGAAGTCTTCACAGTCCGCCTCATCCCATGGGAGGCACAAGATGGCATGAAAGAGCATGAGCGCACGCCCTTGGAAAGCCTCTTGTGTGAGGGCAGCGCGGTACCCAACCGCGTTCGACGAGTTTTTGAGTACCGCGAAAAAGCTGTGGAGCACGCCGTGGAAGGCGCGACGTACAGCCATCTCCGCATCGACCCCAGCGCCGCGCAGCACTTCCATGAAGTGCTGGCAGTCCTCAGTGCAGGTGAAGGTCCATAGTACGCGCAGCACTCGCGTCATGAAGTCCTCTGTCAGTCCGGCCGGATTGATCTGCACCAGACGTGATAGCAACTGAAGACCTTTTTCGATGTTCCGCGCCGCGCGCGCACGACTGATCAAGTCTTCCTGAATCCGGAGCGGCGTAAACCCCTTCGCCAGCAACAAGCGCACTTGCTCCAGAGAGTCATTCTGCGAGGACAGCTTCACGACACTTCGGCGCGAGCTCGTCGATCCCCGCCGCTCTGAGAGTGACCTCGACCCGTTCAGGGAGCTCTCGAGCCGACTCGAGGTGCGGCGGCCAAACATCGGTGTCGTGGCGTCTCCCTCAAAGAAAACGCACTCCGTCATCCAGCGCGCCAGCGATGTGAGGAAGACGATTGTTTCCTCCTTTGTGGCGCCCTGAAGCTTTGCGCTCCACTCCCCGCTGAACCATCGCAGCTTCAGCTCGTCTTCCGCTTGTCCGCGTGTTAGTCCACAATGCAGAAGGATCGATAGCAACGCGCGAATAGCGGGACGCATCGAAGGAACAATGGACCCCCGCATTGCCTTGCTCACCTCATCCACAAACTCCTTGCCCTCGTCCCTGTCCTCGAGAACGCGCAGCGGAAAATCGAAGAGGTTTTCGTGCATTATACCCCGCACCTCGACGTTGTGAGCCGCCAACACACTCGGCGTGAGCCCGTAGCGAAACAACGGTGCGATGACAACCTCAGAGGACGTCGTCGGCTTCTGCATGAGCTGCGCAGCGGCGGCCAGGAGCACTTGCAGGATTGCCTCCCGCATTACGGAGGCCAGGGAAACATCAAGCACAAACTCGTACTGTGCGATGGCCGTAAAGCTGTTTTCACCTCTGCCGTGAATGTGAAGCTCGCCACCGTCCAACTTCTTGAAGGTGCTCGTCTCGTCCAATACCGTGTTGTCAGGCCTGCCACTCGATGCATCCGACTTGGTCACAAATATGGGTGGACTGCTGACCTCCTTGATGAGTGAGACGCTTCGTGCCGTGGAGAAGTCAAGAAACAGGCGCCAGATGCCGGTCTCCTCCTTGTTCGAGACGTACATGTCGTACGCCTCGTGGGTAGAAAAAGCCACCACCTGCTTTGGACTCGCCTGAACCGCCCACAGACGATTATACAGCTCCAGCAGATGCTCTTGGGTCTCCACAGACACAGCTGCTGGGAACACACTCGCCACAGTCACGAAGAGCGGCAGTACTCCGGTGAGTAGGACTGAGTTCGCCTGCTCGTCCACTCGTGCAGGGGTGAAGAGAGACTTGCAGCGCCACATGTAGTCGATAAACAGCTCCAGAAGCTGGCTCACGTATGCCTCCGATTTGCACGCGGCGTGTGAGGGCAGGGTAGTCATGACGGCAAGCACGAAAGACGTCATAAGATGTGTTGCCGGCTTCAGTTCGCCGGCATCGCTGGCAACCTCCCGCTCACACTGGCGCAGCAGATTCTTTGCAGCCGATACAACGTCTTCTGGACGGTGCTGCACAATGTGATGAATAACAGTGTAGACGCGCTCACGAGAGAAGTAGCTCCATTGCAGGTCGGTGTGCTCGCCGGAGTTCATCCGCAGAAGCATCTCTGCCTGGTCTTCGACAGTGAGGGACCATGCGGTCGCAACTTGGTAGAGCTTGTGTGTCACCTCCAAGAATGTCTTCTCCGTGAAGAGCATCATGATGGCGCTGCACGACGACTTCAGCGATGCAGCAATGTCCGCAATGCGGGTGTCATTAAGCGTAGCAAGACGACGGAAATGCACCAAAGTCAACGACATGAACGCCAAAACCTTCAGCGGTGGCGTGAGCGGCTTCACTTGCCGCAGAGCCTGGGCCAACAAACGAAGTGTGTCAAACGACAGCGGGGAGTTTTCAGGGAGAATGCGCTCCAGTTCGTAGCTCTCAGTGTAGATGCAGCGGTATATCTGCTGCAAGAGCCACGGCGCTGAGTCGACAGGCGGACACGACCCGTTTGGGTTGCACAATGCCAACTCCTCCTCCATTCGGCGGCGGGTAAAGAGGCGAACAGAGCTGAAGGTGGAAAAGCGCTGCTGATAGACGAGTAGCTCAGACTCGTCGCTAAGTATGGCGTACGCGTTCTCACTGCACGAGCGTGGGCACTGATACACCCGCACAATTTGATTGCCCTCGCGGTCCACCTCTGCCACAAGATCGTCAGAGCCTTTCTCTAGTGGTGGCAGCACGACGAAAAGGCGGTAGGCGCTCTTCAGCACCCGGCCGGACAGAAGAACCCACTCGTCCAGCGGCACAGCAAAGCGGTTCGTCGTGGCGACCGGCACCACCACAGAAGAGTCCCATGTGAACAGCTTGGTGTTCAGTGGCACGCATTGACGTCCCACCGTCTCTTTCAGCCACACTCCTGTACCTTCGTCCATGGGGAGCACAAACAGCGGCGTCACAGAGCTGTCCACAACCCTTTCTCGGAAGAACCGACGCACCGTCGCCGGGCCGTTGGCGCCGACCCAGACCGCCATGGACCCGAAATGACCGGAGCAGCGCAGGCACTCGACCATTCTGATCTTCATCGTCTGCGACTGCGTGTAGTGTGGTCCACTCAGCTCGACAATGGAGAAGTTGACGCTGACAGCCCATACGCCTTTGCTCCAATGTGCGTGGAGAAAGTACCACTGGCTGGTGGAGGGCAGCACACCTTGGCACACAGTGGAGCCCTGTCGCAACCGCAGCAAGCTACCACTCAACTCTACCGAGAGGGCCTCCCCGGTATCTGGAACGATGCGAATGAGTGTGCCAGAGCAGTCGCTGTACGCGTGCGCGCAGAGGGAAAAGCAGTCCACCGAGTCCGGTAAGGGGCGGCTGAAGGAGGCGACGCAGGCCTTGACAGTTGACTCGAGCATATGCAGCGACGCAGTGGACCCGGATGGCAGGAACGGCGCCGGCGTCGTCTCCAGCACACCTTTGCAATAGTTCGTTACCAGCGACACACACTCCGTCGTGCGATCCTCCTTCGTTGCGAGGTCTGTTGTAAGAACAGCGTGGTTCAGTCCGCTCGCATCAGTGCAGACCAGGTGCGTTGAGTCCTCGGAAAACGTCACATTCCAGCAGCCGGTCACCACCTCTGGTAGCTCCCGCTCCGCATGCAACGAGCCAGTCGAAAGGTTCAGCATCGTTACCCTTTGCGCTCCGACTGTGGCGAGATACTGCTGGTTGGGGCTCACACAAAACCTCTGCACACCTGTACCCTCACCGAGCACCATCTTCATCTTGATGGGCTCATCTTGGAAGCAGTCGATCGGGGAGGTGATGGGACAGATGGCCGCTGTATGAAGTGAGAAGGACTGCACAATCTCGCGCGCGTGCGGGACCGCTACTGGCACAATGCTAGAGGACGCGATGGTGAGCTGCTCTAGAACGTCAGTGTAGCGCAGTACCTCGTTCAGCTGATGACGCCGTCCGACTAGTAGCCCTGCAATGGCGCACTGCTCCATCACCTGCGCCGACGGCGGCGTCGTCTCCTTGACGGAGATGTCCAGCTGAGTGAGCAACTCGCTCACAACAGACGGCGCCAGCGCTGGTGCGAGGTTGACATCGGACAAGAGACGCTGATACAACAGCTGCAATGAGCGCACGTGCGACTGCATACCATTCAAAAGGCTCACAGACATCATTAGTGCGTCAGATTGTAGTTGCGAGCGGAAGGTAGAGGAGTAAACAAAGAGGTCATCCATCGAGTTCTCCACTGTGTGGGAAGCCGGCGAGTTGCACCCGTCATCGTTTCGCTGAACAGTGCTCTGGTTGGACTCCTCTGTTGTTACCTTGAGGGCATCTTTCGCATCAAGGATTACCTGCTCGTATATGAGGAATGGTGACGGGGTCGGAGTGACGCTGTTATAGGCATTGGCGAGGCTGCGCACGTGCCGAACGATCGTCTGGGGATCCATCGGGGCATCCCCGTCGAAGTCTGGGGGGGCGGTAGGCAGAGCTAAGCTCTGTTTTGGATCTGCCTGATGTTTTTTGCGATACATACGATACCCTGCGGCATAGAGCTGCGAGAGGGGCACGGTGTCGAGTTCCACCAAGTTTTTGCTCTCACCGCTTGAGTCTTGCATGTACATGGTGCCCTTCTGGTACGCCTCGCACTCCGCGTACTGTGCCTCATACGTCGTGGACCGCGGAGGCACAGTGTCGGTGTCTCTTGTAGTCGTCGCAGAATCGCCAAGCAGGGTGATCTGAGGCCGGGGCGTGCTTTGCAGCCCCGGCAAGGGGCCAATCCAGCTGTCGATGCCCGCAAAACTCATCGCCTCAACTACGCATGCACCAAGGTGAACTACAACAGCCACACGCAGGATACTTCGGTGATTCCGGTAGTGTCCAGGCACGTGTCAGTGCAACGATACAAATGAGCTCGTCCACTGCAGAGAGAAAGGGGGGCAAAGGGCAAGAGAGGGTGGGCGTGACACAAGAAGTACAACACTGCCAATGAGGAGGAAAGGAGAAGAGGGACGTGCTCGCCGTGGTGCGCTAATGTCTGCGGGTGTCCCTTTACACAGTACAATCGGCCAGGATGGCTCGTCTCACCCAGTCTGGCGTCTTTGACCCTCAGTAGGGCTTAAAAGGAGGGAAATCAAGCGGTGATTGGCGGAAAATCTGAACGCAACGACGGAGCCGCAGCAAACAGGGGGTGACAGAGAAGAGAAAATGAGATTACTTCGGTCCAGGTGGCTACATCTCGAGCGATCGGGTGTCGCGCTCTCCGCTAGCAGTGCGGCCTGGGGAAGGGGGAGGAGAGGAAGGGCGGAAAGGGGAAGAAGAAAACTCGTGCAGTAAAGGGCCTCAAAAACGGAGAGGTGCGAGTAAAGAAAGCCACCCAAGGTGAGAAACTATGGACCTCTCTATACGCCGAGAGCAGCACGAAAACTAATGCCCTCCTCTCCCGCGCCGCCTTTGCCACCAAAGACGTGCGTGAGCGAGAGCTAAAAGTGCGCAATAAAGAGGCAAATCGCACCTCTCTTCTCCTGGTCTCTGTGAATGCGTCCTCAGTTGCGGCAATGGGGGGTGGCGGGGGAATGAGAGGTGGCCGACGGAGGAACAGCAAGAGAAGCGAGAAATGGAGAAGAAACCAGGGCGTCTGTCTGTCGTGACCGCCCCCTCTGCAGCACAAACCGTTTAACTGAGTGAGACTTCTGCTGTACCGAACGCGCCTCCTTTGCACCTCTTTTTTTCTCTCCTCACTGTGGTGGTGAGTGCGGAGCACATAGACAACAGTCAAGGCAGGCCAAAGGTGCTGCTAGTAGGCAAGAGAAAGTGTCTGTGGGGGGGGGACATATGGAGTCGCCCTCAGTGGAGAAGACAGAGGCGAGCGCACGAGAGCGCGAGGGGCAGAAAAGGAGAGAGGCCACGTGAAGACACGCTCAAGGACGCACACCGAAGGAGGAATGCAGGTGGTGAGCGAAAGTGCGAGCCACGAGAGGGGCACAGAGAGGAGGGCAAATACAAGCGCTTCCCTCTCGGTGCTTTGGATTGCCTTGTTGCCGTTCCTTTCGGTTGGTGCAGCGAAAGATCGACGGCAACTTTCCTCGCGTCTCCCTCTTCTGTCAGGAACGCGTCAATGCACGTGCTGTGTCGAGGCGTAGAGCAGTGCGTCGCCACCCGACTGCCCGTCTCCCCGACAGTGTGTCCTAGGGAAGAGGCGTCTGGGGAGGGAAAGGAGGAAAACGTCGCTGCTTGTATAGGTGTGTTTGGGTTCGAGAAGGTGGAAAAGGAACTAAACTGAAATAACCTTAAGAAGGGAGAGGAGTGCAGTGGCACAGAGACACGCACGCGGTGGCAGGGGAGAAGGTGGGAATGAGAGGTAGGCACCACACAGGTATACGAATCAGACGCGCGCATCGATAAAGGCAGAAGCACACAGTAGAGAAGGACATTGATGGTGGAGAAGAAAAACGCTACTGCGCAGTGTAGGTACAAACTAACAGGAAATCACCACAGAGCACATAGAATCAAGTTGATCAACGCCTCTCCCCTTCGCTACCGTAGTGCACAGCAGAGTTCTATGAAATGCACATGTGGTGAATTGGCGCAAGTAATCCTGCCCGTGGTACTCCGTCTACCTGGGCATGAGTTAAACAGGCCTATGAGCACAGTGATGGGCGTATATGTCGTGGTCCAGGAGTACCCGCCTCCGCATGGTTTGTTTGTGTTCTCCAGCCATTGTTTTCCGGTCGCACATCACGTCGCACAAGTGCCTCAAAAGTAAACTCACTCAAGGAGGGAAAGAAACATCACCACACACTCACCTCGAGGGAAGGAGGGAGAGAGAGACTGTGTGCTCCTCAGGGGCGCCGAAGAGAAACAGACGCGTAAGCATCGTGTCACGAACTCCCGCTCTCGTCCTCGCAGTGAATGTGGGCCCCACCCCATGTGAGAGGAGATCAGCACCTAATAGTAGAAAAAAAAACGCACAGCCGACACTTAAGAGAGAAGAGCAAGTGAGGATAAGAAAGCACACCGCACAGTCCATATAGCGGAAGCTCAATCAAAGGGGAAAAGATGGGGCCCAGGGGGTGAGGGGAGAACGTGCTTCCCCTTCTCTCCTTTTGGCACCGTAGGTACCTGCCGGGGAGTGCACAGTTGCCCACAGGCAAGCACAAATAAACAGAAGAAAGGTATTGGAGACGGCGTGAGGAACGACTACAAAATAAAAAGACGGAATAGAGGAGGGAAAAGGCAGATCAGCACACACAACATGGAATGGGAGAGGCGAGATCACCAGTGGGAAGGGAGAGAGATGCGCCAAGTGGAACTACTGCCGGTCAGTTGATTGGCCGCAACCATCACACAGTTTTCGTAATTGTGAGGGCACTCTTCAAGCGCAAAGTACCAGGAAAGGCGCAGTTTCAGAACATGCGCCGTTGACGGCAGTGTGACCGCAAAGAGAACCTACGCATACTTGACCTTTCCGTATCCGCACCAGAACCTTCCGCAACCCTCTTCTCCGCCTGTGCTCTCTTCTTCACGTCTCTTTCTGCCTGTGTACTTGTCCTCCCTCCATTAAGTACTCTGCACTTCGATTTTCTGCCCTTGTGTGGGCGTTCGTACCTACCGATATGTGTCCGCGTGTGTCACGGCAGCATTGCATCGTGCATACATTCAGCATCATGAATCCTGCGGTTCCAACATGACACATCATAGAATAAGTGCGCGCAAACACACGTATACACACACGCACACGCACACGCTCTCTCTCATACCCAGCGAGAGAAGCATACATACACAAGAAACTACACACAAGCACTCGCACCCCTTCCTCCCCCCTCACAAGACGCCGAAGCTACAGCGCAGCGCACGATGTTTGACTAGAAAGCGCAGCACCCATTAACTATGACGAGCTCTGTTGTCCTCTACAACACGGAGAAGATGATAACGGAGCACTTCCCTTCGTCTCTTCTCCCTTCGGTCTCTAGCCGCATTCCACATCCTGAAAGGTTCCGCCTGTTCGGGGGGGGGGGGGGGAATCCTACATCCATTCAGTGTTTCTGCTGGCACGTAGAAGTGCTGAAGCACACTTCGGTCCGTGCATGTGTGTGTATGCCGATCTTATGTATGGGTGTAGCGCTACATGTCGCAGACGCGCTGCGCGGACAGACGCGTGTTCACACATCGCCATCTGGAGGAAATAGCATCGTCGCCACAGCCACCCTACGCAGGCGAGGGAGGTGGAGGTTTTTTGCCGCTGCGATTGAATGGCAAAGATCAGGTATCACCCTCACACGCATCAGGATTGTCAACCAACGGCAGCTTCCTATCGTCCTTGTTGTCTTTGACTGCAGGACCATTGAAGAGCCGGTAGAGCCACTTGGCGATGTACGCAACGACGTACACCACCAGCCAGCAGGTCACTCAGACCATCTTTCCTTCCACTTTTCTGTTCTTATAAGCAAAATATAAGACAATGACACCTGCTGAGGCTACTGGGACGCAGCACCGTCCCGTGGACATGAGCAAATAACAAATCGGAGAAGCAGCAGAAGGTAAGGGAAACAGTACGCAGTTGTTGACATTCAAGAAGACATCCCCAAAGTCGGTGATGGGATGTGCAGAACAGGTGTCATGGCGTGAGACGCACGCTTGCACATGCACTAACACAACCGCCCAAAGGACGGACAACGAAGCTCACCTATGTAGAAAGCGCCTCGGCACCGTCACCGTTCTCTACTCGCGCTATTTCCCTCTCCACTTTTTCGTGTGTTTGACTGAGAGTTGCGTGTGGATCAAACCACTCCGTGTGCGCGCCTGAAGCCAATGGGCACTTCGCCCGCACACGCCTGCCAGCCTCTTCGGTCCCTATGCGCGGCTCCCTTGAGCGCGTTTTAGGATCGCTGGCGTGTACACATCAACACACACGCACGCAAAGCCAATAACAAGAGAGAAGGGTGAGGCAGGTGCGCTGGTGGGCCGACTACGATGCAAAGAGGTGATTGAGCGGACAACACGCAACAGTAGAAGAAAAAGTAAAGCCACAAAGAAGGGCGTCTGGGTAGGACAGAGGGAGCTAAAGAGGCGGGTCCTGTGCGCTGCCCCTGCCCCTCCACCCCCGTCAGCACTCTTAGCAAGTGCGCCAGGCACGTCTGAACGATAGATGGCGCTAGAGCTCGTGGTACACAAACCCGTCGTCGACACCAACAAGGTTGTATAGCGCTGTGGCACGAGTCTCGTGGTCACCGCCGACCCTCCACTCATTCTTGATGGCGGCGTAGGTCCGCATCGGACGAGCTTCCGTCACGCCATCCGCGTCATCAGCAGCGCCTTCGGCGACGTCCTCCTCAGCAGTGCGGCGGCGCTTGCGGCACTCTTGCTGGAATTCCATTTCCCAGCTGGACACCACCTTCGAGAGCAGTCCAAGCTGATACGACAGCGACTCAATGCGACGGTCGTCAACCCCGGCGCCGTGGCCAGAGCGTTCGGCGGCTCGCGACCACAACACGCTAGATTGATGTACCGTCTCGTATAAGAACTCCTGCTTGATGCTCACCGCGTCGCCAACGCGCTCCTTCTTCGCCAGCTGTTTCATGCGTCCTAAACTGGTGTTGGCTGATGACTCGAACGGGATGTACTCCATGACGCGGCAGGCGTACCCTTGGTCGACGAGGAAGGCGGTGCGGTGAGCCGCGTAATTCATCTCGATGGTGTCCATACTAATAATGGAGTAAAACCATGCATCCACTGCCCTTCCGTTCGCGGCGCGCTCCTTTGGCCGCAGGATTCTCCCTAGCCTCTGGGCTTCCTGACGGCGACTGCCGCCGTGGCTGGACACCTGGATCACGACGTTTGCGTTGGGCAGGTTCACGCTCACGTCGCCAACGCGCGAGACGCATATCACGTTAATCTTCGACGTGCTCTGAAAATCGGAGAAGATCATCAGTCGCTCCTTGTGCTGCGTGCTGCCACATATCACCGGTGCGTTCAGCAGCTCCCCGTACTCCTTCAGTAGCATAAGGTGGTCGCAGCAGACAAGGATTTTGGCGCCGACGTCGAGGTGCTGCCACACAAGCTCTCGCACACACATCATTTTGTTCGGGTTTGCAGCAGCCAACATCACCAGTACCGGGACCTTGCTCGTCCCTGCCGCTCTCCGGCGGTGGTCCATGTACTCGAGCCCAAACTCCTTCGTCATTGGTGTGCGCATCTCGACGCAGTGTACATTGGCAAGGTAGCCCTGTGACGCGAGGGCCTCCATTGAAATGTCGTACAGCTTCGGCCCCACGAGGTGGAAGAGGTCAAGAATCTTGTGATCTTCGCGCACGTAGGTGGCGGTAAGGCCTACAATGCCCTTGGCGTCAATGAAGCCGAGGCTCCCGCGAAAACTCTCCGCTGGCATCACGTGCACCTCATCCAGAATTAACAGCCCATAAGGGGCGAAGAGCTTCTCCTTCGGGTTCTCTTTCCGCTTGCGCAGTCCTCTTCCCGTGAACAAGTCCACCTCGCCGGCAGTTGTTGTCGCATGCTGGCGCAACTTAGCCTTGTGCGCCGTGACCAACATGCTGTAGGTTGTCAGCACAACGTCCGTCTCCTCTGTGATGGGATCCTTCTGCTTGCCTGTCAGGCACGCAATGCGGGTGACACCGCTCTTGATTTGGTGAGAGCAATCGCCCTGAGTGTTAGCTGCATCATCGTTGTCTGTTGGCGGTGGTGCCTCCAATGTGGCATAGTCGAGAATTTGGCTCTTCCATTGCTCAACACTGACACTACCGGCGCACACCACCAGCGTCGGCTTCTTCACCTTGCACATAAGCATGATGCCTAGCAGCGTCTTTCCGGCGCCGCAGGGGAGGAGTATGCATCCGCTGTTGAGGGTGCCGTCGTGGATAGCGGCGTCTACCGCCTCGATCTGATAGCGGCGCGGCTTTGTCTGTGTACGCAGTGAGATATGCGCCTTACGAACCGACGTGTCATTCTCAAAGTCGTACTGCTGCTGAATAGGAAAGCCCAGCATCATGCACCGGGCGGCCACCACCTTCGACATAGCCCTACTCTGCAGCAGGAACGAGGGGTAAGGTGCTGGGTTCTCCGCCCAGAAGCTCGTCTCGTAAAAAATCTTAGGCGGCGTTGCCGCCACCGAGGTGATCACGGAATCGCATAGCAGCATCTGAGCCGTCTCCTCATTCTTGCACTGCACAAGGGTCCTCTCGGAGTCGATAATAACGCGGACAAGGTTGTAGCGTCTCATGCAGGATTCGATGAACTGCCGCACAAGCTGTCGTCTTTCACTGCAGGCTGCAAGCCCATAAGCATACGTCTCCAAGAAGGTGGTCGCCTCGGTAGTGTCGATCCCGTTTGACACGGCCGCGCCAAGGGAAAACGGTGTCAGCCGGTACTCGTGAATCAGTGAAGGGCGCGAGACGGCCTCCGCTAGCGTCGTCAAGAGAGGGCGGATTGCCTCGTAGCTGCTGCGGAATGACTCCGCGAGGATCATGATATAGCCGTCTGACTGTACCCTGCTCTCAACGAATAGGCACTTTTCACAGGTGCGGGCATCGCCATTGAGCGAGCACGTCATGGTCGATTCCCGCAGCTCGAGTAACGACAACAGCCGTGGACCGCACTAAAACACGTTGTACAAACGCAGCGGTGGTGGGGTAAAGAGGAATGAGCGGTTCCCTTCGAGAAAGGTGAGTGAATGAGCCTAAGTGCTCCTCTGCGCCAGGACATTGAGGTTGTGAAGAATTTGCTCAGACACCGCAGACACGCCCAGAGGCATACAGCGAGAGAGAGAGAGAGAGCCTCAAAAGAACGGAAGGAAGCGCCAAGGCGTCGGACACGCTCGCAAGGGCAGAGAGGGCAGTAAATTGGGTGTGAGGCAGTGATCTGCTGCTGCACTAGAAAGAAAACGCCGTCGAAAGGTGCCTACGCGTGGTGGTAACGATGGTGATGCGTGTGCGTGTGCGTGTGCGGAGAACTTAAATAGGGGAGCCAAAAGGGTGAGACGAACACGAGAAGGTGGGGGGGGGGGCATTTAAGCGCGCACCTTATCTGGAGTGGAGCAGCTTTTTTTTCGAATCCAGTAGCAGCGCACCCGAGCAGGAACACATGTCCCCACATCTCCCACGAACACTGCGTCCACCAGCGTCGCGTGCGGTGGAATCAAGGTGTGCGCGAGGGAAATGGAAAGGGAGAAAATAGCGAGTAAATGAGGGAAGAGAGAGAGATGAGAAATTTAAAAAGTGAGGTTCATTCACCGACGACAGCGCCACTCCCGCATTCCACACACGCTTCGGCCACATGCATCTACGCAGAGCATCAGGGAGAACAGAGCACTGTATTACCCGAGTCGCTCTCCTGCCGAGATGCGCTTGAGGCATAAGGAGATGTGCAAGAGGCTGGAAAACGAGGAGCATCGAAGCGCATCCTTCGCGGTGTCACTGCGCATACATGGTGTTGCGCCTCTGCGGGTGTGGTTGTGTGTGTGTGAGTGTGAGTGAGTGGGTGTGGGTGTGGGTGTTGGAGGTTCACGGGGCCTCCTTCTCTGCCGCCACGGCAGCTACTGCAACAAATAGTAAGAAAAAGACAGACATGCATAGAGGGGATCGTTGGTGGCCCTGGGAGGGCCGCCACCTTCCGTGTTCTCCCACCTGACTGCCTTTCTCGCTGACCTAACTTAGTCAACTGCCATCTCGCTGTCTGGCGCCCGTCTTCTCTGCATGTTGGGAAGTCATGAATATGCAGAGACTCAGTGAGATGTCCATCATGGGGTCCACCCAAACAGACACAGTCCCCGCTGCGTAATTCGTTCCTCCTGTTCCATTCTGCGCTGTAACACGCACACCGACCGCACAAGGGGAACAGCAGCAAGAGAGCGAGGAAGGAGGGGAGGTGGGAAGAATCGATACAGAAACCCACAGCAATACAGCCACATCACCAGCAGCAAGCACATCATAGAAGAAAAGAACGCGAGAACGACACGACGGCAAGCCGCCTCTCTCACGGAGAGCCTCAACACCAACAGGCACAAGTGGTAGAGAGAAGGAAGCAGGGCAGACTAAGATACCGTCCCAGAAAGTCTGTAATGCCTCCACCCGCGTGCACAATGCAACTCCCCACCGCACCGCTGAGATATGGGTCGAACGCCTTCGCGTCCGCACGCCTGCGCGCCGCTAGGCGCACACACAGGCGCGCATGCGCACTTTCACAACCGTACGTATACGCTAGCATGTGCACGTATTAGCAGGCACTTCCAAAGGCAACCATTGTGGTGCCTAGTCTGCCTTGCCTAGTATACGGCGCTGAAACTGAGCTGCAGAACTGTGAACGAAGCGCGACAGTAGTCCCGCGACGGTGTAGACACCGCCGATGATAGCGCAGATGTATGTCAGAAAGTGGGTAAGCGAGACACGTGCCGATGAGTAACGCACTGTGATGGGGGACATCTGATACTGGAACACAACGGCAGACATCTGCCTCGAGGGCACAGGACTGCTGCTCGAGGTCCCCGTAAACTGGTACGTGTGGGCGGTAGAGAAGCTGCTTTCATAGATGGTAGGCACAACATCGAGGAAGTACTGATAGATCTTGGGCACCTCGCTCCGGTGCTCTTTCCCATCGAGCGGGTGCAGTTGGGCCTTCTTGTCGAGCTTCTTTACATCGAGGGTACCAAAGGACAGGTGGTGAATGCTATGCTCGGCGTTAGTACCGTTGGGAAAGTGCATCATCAGCAAATGCTGCCGGCCGTGGGACGAGATGTGGAAATTGCCTGGAACTTTGCCAACTTTAATGTAGCCCTCTAGACGACACCCCTCAGCGGCGCTGACAAAGAGGTCACTAGGTACCCCATCGGAGATCGGCTTCCCTGCGGGATCGAGGCGGGTTCGGGTAATGTGGTCCATCGAGTTGAACATGTGGTTGTGCAGAACATCGAGGATGTCCAGAGTCAAAATGGCGCAGGGCATCTTTGGAAACGTTATGTCTAGGGAAACCTTGATGGTACTCGTTTCATCCAGATCTGGTAAGATAATCATGTCGGACTGTATGCGAGGGGATACGTAAGAGATAACCTCCCCCACAAACAGCAACACCATCACAGTGACGCACGCAATGGAAATAATGGCGCCAGAAGTTGTGGACTCGGTGAGGTCCTTCGGTATGTGCCGGAAGAAATCCGTCTTTTTCCAACTACGAGTCACGTGCATCGTCATACCACAAGAGGGGTTGACAGGGAGAGAGAGAGAGCAAAGAGAGGAGAAGGGGAGGGATTCACACACGTGAGAATGCGGTGGTGGTGCGGCTGGTGATGGAAGACCTCCTCAAGCGCAAGGAGCGGCACTTCTGCGTCTATTTTTGCCTGTCAGTGTGTGTGTGTATGTGTGTGTCTGTCTGTCTGTCTGTCGGTGTGTGTGTGTGTGTGTGTGTCTTTGTTCAATGTCGTGCACGCCGAAGCCTACTTTACCGCCACAACCCACACGACGAAGTGAAGGATTGAGACGATCACACGCAGTAGAGAGAGAGAGAGCGGGAAAAGAATAAACTTAAGAAGAAGCGCGCACTCCGGTGCGATAGGGAGAGGGAAAAATGCGTTCGAGCGCGTTACCTACTGGCTTGGCCGCACAGAGGAGGATAGAGCAAAGGTGAAGAGAGGGGAGAGCGATGAGTACGGCTAACTTCCCTAACGAGGAAAACTATGAACAAAGCTTGTAGTATGACCAATACCAGGCATCAGCGCATAGGCCAACAGCCCTTCAAGAAAAGAACCTAGGAGGAGAGAGAGCGTTGGAGAATGACGAGGCAGCAAGCGCATCCGCAGCTAGAGAAGGTGGCGCAGCAGTTGCGCACCTGGGGTGCAGGGAGACTACGCAGAGATGAGCATAGAGAAATGAGATACCGTTAATAAGGGGCACGCAGGGTGTGTTCTGCTTGACCCCATGTCAGCAGATGTTGATGCGCGGAAAAATCCAAAGTGGCCGTCCTCTCCGCTCTCTACTGCCCCCCGCCGTCGGTCGACGGAGAGCACGAAGGACACCAACTCGCACCTGAGAAACGCCGCGGTACGAGGCCACGGAACCTCGCAGACGGATGGCCTCGCAGAGTCGCCCTGGTTGAGCGCAGTCTTCATTACGCGGGTTGGAAGGAAAAATGACGTACACAAACGAGAAGAAAATAGACGAAATGAGGAAGGCCGCACCTGCCCTCCTCCCCAGTCGTGCCGGCACCATCCAGCAAGACTGGGGACACGCTGCCAGCGGCGACACACACAAGACGACGACCACGTTGGATGCGTCTTTTCACGTGCCCCTTACTCCTCCGGGTGCCACGCGCCCTTGACAGCCTTACCACCGCGAATACGGCCGGTGCGGCGGGCAGCGATCAGGCCCACCTTCTGGCCTGGCGGTGAGTGGCGCGACACCGTCGACGGGTGACCAATGTGCTGATGATTACCACCACCGTGGGGGTGCTCCACCGGGTTGCGGGCAACACCACGCACCTTGGGCCAGCAGTTGCGCTTGCCGCGGAAGCGGTAGAACGAGTTACCGGCCTTCAGCACGGGCTTCTCGATGCGCCCGCCGCCGCTGATGATGCCGATCATCGCGCGGCTTGTGCTCGGCACAGACTTCTTCTGCCCGCTCGGCAGCTTCAGGCGCGTGCGGCCCGTCTCGTGGTTGTGCGAGATGATGATGCAGTAGTCGCCGGACGCGCGCGCAAGTGTGCCGCGGTCGCCAGGCTTCGCCTCCACGTTGCACACGATGCAGCCCTCCGTGATCTGGCCCAGGGGCAGCACGTTGCCGATCGCGAGCGGCGCCTTCTGGCCGCAGAACACCGACTGGCCAGTGAACATGCCTTCCGGCGCCACCATCAGCTCCTTCACACGGCGGAACTTGTACGGATGGCGGAACTCCACGCGCGCCAGCGCCGCACCACGACCAGCCTCGTGCTCGATCGACTTCACCACGCCGCGCATGTAGCCGTGGCGCTCGGCGTAGTCCAGAATGCGCAGCTTGGCGGAGCCGAGGCGCTTGTGGCCGTGCACCTGGTACACAGAGCCGTTGCCCTTGCGGCAGCTCAGCACAGTCTTACCCATGGTTGAGGAGACTGGTTCGTGGTACCCTGAAGACTGGCACCATACGTGTGTGTGTGTGTGTGTGTGTGAAGGAAAGCAAAGATGAAGTCGAAGAGGATAGTAGAAGAGTATATGAACAACTCGCGCGGGTGGAGATGAAAGGTGCACCCTGACAGGTGTACTCAAGAGAGATGACCTGGCGATTGTGTGGCGTCAATCTCGTTAGCGATCACAGCAAAGCAGCACAGTCTGCTCCACTGGTACGGTTGACGAGGCTCCTTCCATTGCGCACCTGGCGCACCCCACGTAGGTGAGTTAATACTGTTTTGCACAGTCGCCCTGCCCCTTCGCCTCCTTGTGCTACGCGCGCAGAGGCACAAGAAGGAGTGAAAGAGGGCAGGGAGTTGGTGTCCTAGAAGGAAGGGTAAAAACAAGACGGGGGGAGGCTGGGATGTACTCGTGCAACACGAAGCACCGCAAAGCACGTCACAAGTACGGCCCTCCTGCCCTCTCGGTGTGTTCATGCAAGGATTCGCCTTTTGCTTTGCCTTCAAGTCTACTCTACTCTGCCACTGCCTTGGAAGAGTTGTCAGGCGGGAGGAGCCGAAAGGCAAAGAAAGAGAAGTGGTGGCAACGCAGTCATGCAGAGATATTGAATACGGAAAGGGGGTAGGAAGAGATCACGTACACGCACTACAGAGCCTCACACGCAGCAATGGACACGATGAAAGGTAAAAGAGAGTGCCTCACAGATGCCGACGCAGCGCCAACACTTGAATAACAAGCGTCGATGACACACTTCGCCGCTAAGCAATCATCACAAGGGACCACACAGTGCTCCGGCTCGTAGCAGCCGCACCTTTCCACAAATGGAAAAGGTAAACAAAAGCACCTGCGCACACACCCACTGCCACTGAAAGCGCACACGCAGACACGCGCTCTTAAGAGCCCATACGTGCATGGGAGGCATATATGAATATATGCGAGGAAGGCAACTGGGCAAAGTGGCCTCCATTCAGGACTGCGGCACTGCCACGAGAAGTGCGAGAGGCTGAGAAGAGCAGGGACGCCAGTGCCAGGCGGTGAGTTTACAACACTCCGTACACCCCCACGCCGCAGAGTTCATCCAGCTCATTTGCTCCCATTTCTCTCAGCAGGCCTACAGAGATACATCAATATATTCCCTTAGAGTCATAGAAGAGCATCAGAAAGGAAAGAAAGCTAACACGACGAGAGAGGGAGGGGGAGAAAGAATACGCAAGTGCAGCACGGAGAAAGGCAGCACGGGTGTTTCTCCCCTTCATCTTCCGCCAGTCCTCTACCCTCGTGCCTCGCAGTAAACAGGGAAAATAAGAAGGGGAAGGCAAGTATGGATGGCGTATTTGCTGGAAACGGGAGGAAGAGGGGGGCCAGAGCAGCAGTGCTCGTCAGCGAAACAAACAAGTCCAAGCCCCACCCATTTAAGCGATATGTGAGGAAGAGAGAGGAAACCGACAAGGAGGACAACCGGGGGGTACCACGCTGCTCAAACACACAAGAGCAACAACCATAACAAGAGCGAAAGAGACGAACACCTTTCGCGCAGGTAGCCGAAAAGACGCGGCAACTTGGGTGAAGAGCCTCGTCCAGGCAACAGATGGAAGAAAGGCAACTGAACAAGCTGCTGAGAGCGGCCCCTATGGTAGGGAGAGGGCCAACATAAAAGCAAAGAACAACACACTTTCAGTGGAAGAGGGACGAAGACAAGAGGGGGCCGAAGTAGGAAGGGGAGCTCGAAGGACGGCGACTGCGCTTGAGGCAAACTCAGCACGTACCTCAACGCGGCACATGACAATTCACAAGAAAACACACACGAAAGAAGGAACTAAAAATGGAAGGACAATTTGCACATATGCTCTGGTAGAATGTGCAAAGGCACGCTTCACTCGATGTTCGCAGGATACCTCAACACCATCACTGCCGCTTTCAGGACCGTTTGGTCTGTCGAAGGAGGTGGGGTAAGTAGGCCTTGGCGGTGTAGGCCTCACTTACTGTTGTCCGGAACATTATGCAGCTACTATGATAGCGATGACAATCGGCGTCATGGCGCTACGACAGCCTCTGGAAACAAGCTCAGATTCAAGCCTGTGGCGTGCCTCGCATCAGTGGCGAACGGATTCGGTCCGTGCTGCTCTTCCTCTCTCCCGTGTGTCGTAGCGCTCTCCGCGCTCCCCTCCAAAGAAATGGCACGTTCATCGGAGGGAAGCGTCACCTTCGACGATTTGCGGCTCCAACTGATGAGTGGAAAAGTGACAAGGGAGTTGACAACCGCCAGTTCTTCCGCAAAGACGCGGTAGTCTTCCATAGTGTGAAGATAAAAGCCAAGAACCATGCACGGGTCAAACTTGCGTGCCGCCAGGTCACCGCGAGCCCCGTGCAGGGTGCCGACGGTCTTGTCAGACGTGTAGGCCTTTTGGATATAATGTGGGTCCATGAAGAACACTTTGCGGCCCTGGTGGCCAAACATGTAGAAGGATGCCTGCTTGAAGCCTCCCGCGATGCCGCAGCATGCCTTCATGTCGAGAATCTTGAGCATCATGCACTCGTACTTGTCCGACAAGGGTGCGAGGCCCAAGACAACAGGAATAATAAGAATAACGTGCTGGCCCTCCACTAGTTTGGCCACCACTGCTGGCTCATCGATGTTGCGGTTCACGCAGGAAAATGTGAATGGCACATCCCCACCCTCGGCGTGATATGCAATCAAGGCGGCTGCCATCGCCATGCCCGCCTCAGTGGGGGACAGCATACTCGCGTACTTGACACGGTTCTTGTGAGCCTCATCCTCTGCCTTGTGGATACCAAGCGGGGCGGATGGAACGTCCATGAACAACCTCGATATACTCGCCTTGAGCTCGGCGTTGTCCGCCTCTGGCAGCACGTACGCGCCCTTGCAGTGATACCGCAGAAGGCAGGTGCCAATGAGCATTTGTGTGGTGCGCAGCAGACAGCCCCAGCGGGTGTCTGTTGTGGACCCGTTCGGCAAGGGAGGGAAGCAGCTGCGGTAGGAGAAGTAGAGCAACTTTTTCATTGCCACCATCACAAACTCTGTTGTCCCATCGCCACTATACGAGCCAGACCCCACCACGACGACAGGCATCTTACTTCGTAGCTTGCGGTTTGGGGTGCGGAAGATTCTGCTGGGATTGAGCCACCACTTGAAAAGACTCCCCAAGTCGCAGGACGGAGTGTTCTCCGCCACTTTGCTGCTCGGACCTATTTGTACTCCGGAGTGCATTTCCACTCAAGAGGAAGAGGGGAGGGGCGTGACAGGTAAAATGCGTGAAGATGGAGGTGGGAAGAGGTGCACACATGCACACAGCTCGCTGGGGCGCAGACGCGATTGTATGTGCGTGGGGAGGGGGGAGAGGGGAGAAAGCAAACAGCCTGTTGTGAAAGAGGACCTCGCAGAGACAGCGAATACGTAACCAACAAAAGAGGCGCTAAAGTAGTCGCACACTGCTGTGCAGTGCATCATCACCGACAGGGGTGTGCATGGGCGGGTATATGTGGAAGGCCGCAGGTGCGCCACACGCCGACAGTGTAGCGACCCCAGGAAAACGTTTAGGAGGTGAAGCAAAACAGACAGATGAGAAGATGGCACAGCACAACAGCACATTGGGGGCAGATGTGTGGAGACGTTATCCGTGTACGCACGAGTGCCAGCGGCACGCTACCTAAGGGTATGCCGAGCAAGTTGTCAGAACATCGACCTCGCCGGGCAAAACACTAAAGCAGAGAGTTCGCTGCTTTCCGATGGGAGTAATTGCCCGGAGTCATGAAGAAGAGAAAGGACACTACTGTGGCGAAGCAGGTGAGATGGAGACAAGCGCACAGACTTCCAGACACTGCGGACATCAACGCTACGAGTTGTCAATGCTGCATCAACGTGGCGATAATATGTCTTTTTCCAACTTAGTCATTCTGCCATACAACAGGAGTTGGACACCACCCCACCCTCGGCCCTGTCACAGGCCCCATCGCCGTGGGCAAAGAAGCCAAACATGTACGCGTTGCAGCAATACACCGTCTTCGCTATCGGCGCAGAGCCTCTGCGACAAACTTTACCCACCGCCGTTTCTCAGTTCGCCTCACAGCCACTTCCATCCTACTGGTCACTACCTCGTGCATACTTCTCGGGGTGGCCTTCAGGCTCCCCACATCAGTAGGCTGTCAGGATGAGGGTGCAACCCTTTCCAGTGAAGTTGAGACGCTGCCCATCATAGAGATGGTACAAGCTTGCTCACGGCCGCGGGTCATCCCCACGCAGTACCATCCAAGCCCTGACCACTGACATCAGCAGCGATACCTCGCTCTGGCTTCCCCCCACGTCGTAGGCACCTTGACCCCGTCACCACTGGAAGCATTTTGGTATGGGTGGGGAAAGGGGGTCTGCGTGACTTCCCCACAGAAAGAGTGAGAGCGCTTGGCCCTGAGATGCCACGCAGGGAGGCATCCCCCCTCCCGCCACCAGGAAAGGCAACAAGAGTGAAAAGACAAGGGCGAACGTGTATGTCCGGCAAAGCGACCACACTGAGGGAGGAGGGATACGGGGTCAATAAGAGTGCAGGCGACATACAAGCCTAACCCTCGCAAGCGCATGGAGTAGAGACACACATACTACGGCGTTGCACTGGCGCGCAGCATCTCCCCAGCACACCCTAGCAGTGTGTCTGCAGTGACATGCCCACATGCCCCAGCTGGCCCCGCCTCCTGCCCCTCCCATCCCGCAGCACAGGCAGGCTACAGTGAGTATGGAAATCCACTTAGAGATCCAGCTGTGCCAGCGTCACACCGCCTAGATTATCACCAAAGATATAGCGCATGTCAGCAAGTCGATCAGCACAGTTCACCGTCGCCAGCTGGCAGCCGGGTACTTCTCGATGCGCAAGGGCTGCCACCACCTCTGGCCCTTCTGCCTCCTCTTCCTCCGCTCCACTGTTGCCTGCCATGTATTCGCCGATGGCCCATCCTGTGATCTCGCCGCAAAGCGACGTTGTCAACAGCACCGCGTGCGACACCCAGTTCACATAGCACAGTCCGTTGATGGCGTGCCCGGGAGACGCCATTGCCTCGCTCAACCCACTGCGCTCAACCTCGTAGACCGAGTACATGCCGTCCGCCCGCCCAACGGCCACTTGTGCACCACAGATGGCGGTGCAGTTGACGAGTGGCGGGTTCACCATTTGGCCACTGCCGCTTCTCGGCGACTCCTGCGAGATTGAGAACGCAACGCGCGCGGAATCCGTGTCATCGGCCCCGCTGTAGAGGGCGCCCTCGCCGTCCATTCCAACAGCAAAGAGTAGTCGTGTAGCGGTGCTGCCTTCACCAATGGCGAGATCAACGCAGTGCAATCCGCTACAGTAGTTTGTCAGGCACCCAAACCGGTGGCCTTGTGGCAGGGGAGAGCGGTGCTCCTCGCCAAAGATGTACGCCTCGACATAAGGAGGCCGGGAGCCGTCTGTAATGTCGTACACAAACATTCCGCCATCCTCGTCCGCAATCAGCGTCGTTGTGGAGTTCGCCGGTGGCTCGTCTTTCAAGAAGGCGACGCACTCCTTGCCGCTCGTGAACTCGGACACACACGAAACGCACTTGCGTGTGTCAAAGAGCTGCACAGTATTGCCGCACAGCGCGACAGCAGCGTGTCGGTCGTGTAGGTAACGCAGCTCGGACGCTTCCTTGGCGGCGGCTTTGTTTGGGTTGTGCAGTGTCATGTAGTTCTTGCGTGGAATACGCACATCCCACTGTGTGAGAGTGCCGTGACTCGAGAGGGTGGCAAACGACGTAGTGGACGCCGAACTACACGCGACAGAGACAACCCCTGCGGACTCTCTGCCAAGGAACTCCATGAAATCTGAGCAGAAGAAGGTCCTACCAGGCCAGCGGCGTCATTGCCCTTGTGCCACCAGAAAATGTTGCTGAGATGCTTTCGTGATGGAGCAGGAGTGTGGCGTGCGTTCGAAGCACCGCGGCGCCGCCGTTTACCCACAGCAGCAACACCACAGTAGCGACATGCACCACAGGATTCGACAAAGGAAGAGAGAAGAGGAGTGGTGAGACGAGGTGAGGGGTTGTGCGGCGAACAACAGAGATCGCACTACTAGTATGGAGGAAGAAGCGCGTAAAAGTGCCAGTTGTCCCTGGAGGGGTTAGCGTGAGTAAAACGTCAGCGTGGAAGCAACGTACACGCATACGTGAACGCCTGAGCATGCCTGTGTGGCACATCTCACTCTTCAAAGGAGTCGATCATACACACGCTGCACACAAACGCACATGCAAGCGCTAGGCGACGTGGAAATTCCGCATATAATTGCGTAGAGGGGTCAGTAGGCGACTGATGGTCGCGCCAAGTCAGACTACTTTCTTACCTTTCACATTACCGTTGAGCTTCGCAGGAACGGCGCACCGTCGGACAGCATCATACGCTCGACTGCGGGTACGTGCGCGTTTACTGTTTTTTTTTCCTTCCCTTGAATGCCGTTATGTTGCTGCCCGTCTTGTCATCATGCTGAATTCATCTTGCTGCTCACGCCAACACAGGCGCAGACCCACAGCCGCCAGTGCACACAAGTGCATACATTACTACCGCGTACACCGGAGGTATGAGAGCGCCGTCTAATCTCGACGAACGCCGCACGGATGAACAAGAGAGCGCCCTGTCCCCGCCTTTTCGTTTTGTGTCTCGCCCAATCCTGTTGAAGGGACCAGGGCTTCGCGAGGTCGCTGCATCGCCGGTTTTGCGGTTGACGAGCACGACAACACACCGTGAGCCGCAGCACGCCTGCACCACAACGAGCCCAAGGAAAGAACAAACGAAGACACAGACAGACGAACAGACAATCAACCGCGTGCACAGACGCAGAGATGCACGCGTCTGCAAATTACAAAAGAAAATGCAAAAAGAGACCGAAAAGCCAGAGGAAAGAGCAAAACCTCAACATGAGCGCAGACGAAAGGGGGAAGGGAGAGCCCACACGCGCACACCATCGTGCAAAGGCGCCTGCAGAGGCAGTGGGATAGTTGAGTCAACCTTGAAAGGGTGTCAACAATAGGGGTGGAACAGAACAGAGAAAGGAAGACAGGGAGACAGAGAGGAGGAAGGTCAGGCTTTCATAGCGACACTGTGAGACCCGAGCGTAAGCACAGCGAGAGGTGCAGTGGTAGCCAGCCACTAACGACACACTCACTTACACGCAGAATGATCACAGCCATTGAAGGAAGGAAGGCGGTGCTTGAGTACCTGTCGAGACGCCTCTTTGCCCTTCATGACACAGAAGTGGCAAACACACAGCGGGAAAGGGGGACGGGGAGGAGCAAAACAATACCGAAATAAAGACAATAATGATGGACACAGGGTGTAGGCATGCGCGCACACGCATATAGAGAGCCATAGAGACGGATGGATGGGTTGGTGGTGAATAAGGGAAGAGTATCGGAAAAGAAAGCACAGCACAATGCGAGTCTCTACATCACTCAAGTCAAGCTTCCTCCATTGCATGTGAGGGATGCCCTCGCCAAGCGCCCCTACTCAACCTCCTGACTGTCACGTTGGTCCTCGTACAGGGGCGCCTATACACACCAACACACGCACGTTCTGCCCCCACATGCAAGCACGCAGTCTCTGTCTCGGAGCGGCTATATACAAGAGACACATAAATGTTCACGTGCACGCACACGTCTTTCTGCCCGCCTGCCTCGCTTCATTCCCGTGCTCGGCCTCGGCACACAAGAAGTGCGCAGGCACGCCAGCGTTACTTCAAGTGTAGGTGCGAGACGCCTCCCCGCCCCACCCCAAGACTCTACAAGATCGACAAAGGAGCACGAGACTGAAAATAAAGAAAACAACGGAAGTAAGGTCAACAAGCGAATGGTGGGTGAGAGTATGAGCACACACGAAAGGGAAAATGAGTGTCACAGGCATCGTCACCCCTGTGATGACGACCTCGAAAGAGGAGGAGCGAAGAAATGGCGCCCGAACCGTCAAGGGAGCGCAGAAAGAGGGGGGGTGTCACACACAGCGGGGGGTGTCGCAAGTCAGAGAGGCGATGGGAGAAGACGGAAGAAGGCGAGGGACAGGAGAAGGAAAGGGGAATAGCGTGGGCAACACGTCCAGAGGCGAACATCAAAAACACGGAGAGGGAGAGACGAGGAAAACAACAGTCAACACAAGTTACGGGGAACCTGAGAGAGAGAGAGAGAGATGCGGGGAAAACGTCGGCGGCTCTATATGGGAAGTGGAAAGGCAAATTTACATGGCAGTTTCACACTGGGTTGAATCTGCTCAGCACTGGAGGTGGTGAGAACATCGACACAAAACTAAAAAGAGAGAAAGAGCACAGAGAGTAATAGCTGAATGTGGGTACGGCAGAACTGCATCTTATGCAGTGAATGACGCAGAGATAAGTAATGATGGGTGGGGGAGGGATGTGGGCAGCGGCAAAGTAGACACTGCACCCGACCATAGCAGTCCTTTTCCATTGGGGGAGGGGGGAGAAGAAAACCTAAAAATAAAAAAAACTCGCCAGAATCTGCTTCGTGAGGGTGACGAAAAGAAACGGGGGAACTCTACAAACCCACACCAACGAAAATGGCGAGAGGGGATGCAAGGATGGCTACGACACAGACACGCGCACTGACAAGCACGTATACACATGTGTATTCGCTTCTACATCAGTCAGAGGAAGACTCAGAGACTGTAAGTGGTAGCTGAACGTTTGTCTCTGCACTCCACATCCCCAGCAAGGCAACTTTCCCTGCGTGCTGCACAGTTTACCAGTACAGTAGCAGTGGCCGAAAGCCCATTCTCAGCACTGTAAAGGGCTACCAGGATCTGCTACAAAGAGAGAAAGAGCGCGCATGCCGATGGCCTCACCGACTCTTCCACTCGCCGTCGGGAAGAAAGGTGAAGGGGGGGACAGTGTCGTACACTACCGCCGCCAAGTCGATAATAGTCCCAAGAGCAAACGCAAAGACAACAACACTCACAACTCACAAACTGAGGAAAAAGAGGCGCAAACAAACAAAAAGAGAAACGCAGTGAAACGAGGGAAAAATGAGAGGGATGAACTCATCAATGCTGGAGCAGAGGTAGTGGCGGTAGCCGGCATGACACCCAAAACGGACGAAGAGGGGGGAGCAGACATACGAACGTAGACGCACGACACGTGCAGAACACAACCTGGGGAAGTAAGAGGAGGGGCACAGAGAAGTCGGCGTTGCCGCGCCAGACGCGCCACAACACAGTGGAACAGAAATCAGAAAGGCACAACGATAACAGCACGCCTGCAGCCAGTGGAGAGAACTAAATGACCGAGAGAGAACGACATGCAAAGGGCGAGAGGAAGAGCAGGGAGAACAAGAGGAAGTCACGCGATGAAAAAGAAGCAACGTTCAGCACACAAAAGTGAAAATAACGCAAACCAGCCAGGGCGGGGGGGGGGGGTTGAACTCGCGGCGTAGGTAGAGCTCCCCACTAGTGCGTCCCACGGTTTGACAGCTTCTGAGCATCTTCGTTAGTGTACTCCTGGTGTCAAGATGCTGTTTCGGAGAGAAGCGCAAGCTTCTCAGCATAGAGAAAATAGCACTGAGAGCCAATGACGCCCCTCTGTCCACCTCCCTGCACATTCGCTCGCTCTCTTCAGTGTATGCCCACTTCCCAGTCTTCGATAATCGCACCTTTCGCATCTCTCTTTCCTTTTTAGCGCGTCTTGAACAACATCGTAGCAGCGCTGTTCGTGTCTCCATTGCTGCGACGCAGCGCCATCTTTGCGTCATGCTTTGTGGCACCAAGAGAGATGAGCTGCTGCACACCGAGGCTTGTCGTGTTGAAATCCTTATGCTTGCGCGCGTTGTTCTTCATCTTGCGGCTGTCCACACCATAAAGCAGACGCGCTGCCGTTCGATGCACATCGCCATTGTAGTGAGCCAACACAAGACGACTGATGGACTCATCAAATCCCATGCCAGCAAGCACCTGCACCTTGGTATCAAAGTCGTCCAGGTGGCGGGCAGTCTCGGCACGCTTAATGTCATCAGCGGCGGCCTCCTCGCCGGTCCTGCCGATGGACTCGGCGAGCCGGCTGTACTTGACGCGCTGACCCTGCTGGTGAATCAGTTTCTTCGTGATCGCCACCACCTCTATTTCGCTGGCACCGAGGCGCTTCAACTCCTCCGGTTGCAGCTTCGACAACGCTGACACTGTCTTGATGTCAGCCGATATAAAGCCGTTGATGAGGTCATGACTCACGTTCGCAGCTGTCACCACGTCGATGAACCCAGATGCCGATTGCTTGTCAACACGGTCCGCCTGGATGGCAAGGATAGCTCCGAGAACCTCCTCGCGTGTGTCCGCCTCTACTGCCACATCCATCAGCGTGTCCATGTCGAAGTCTGGAAACATGTTCGACACCTCCTCAACCCACTGCACCCTCTCCGCCGGCACACCGTTTATGGCGATGGCGGCCTTCGCCTCCCGCGCCTCGCGCAGCTTGCGCAGTGCCTCCAGCCGCTTCAGCTCCTCGATGCGCCTGCGCTCGCGGTTCTCTTCAATCCAGCGGTGCAGGTAGGGCTTGCAGCGGTGCAGGAGCTGCGCGCGGCGACGCAGCACCAGTCGCTCGAGTACGGCCCACACCTCAGCCCGAAGGAACACCTTCGTCTTGCCGACAGCGTAGTTCGGCACCGCCCAGTTGTACAGACGCTGGTACCGCTGTAAAAAGTCCCCGCACGCGTCGCTGTAGCGCCCCTGTTTGAAAAGTGAGGCAGTGGAAGGGGGCATGATGAGGTAGAAGTACATGCAAAACTGCGCTAGAGGGCGGCGCACTGGGTAGCCCTGACGCTTGAGGGCGATGGTCTGCAGCACACCAGCGGACTCGAGCTGCGAGCCGACAAGCAGGTTTTCAAGGAACGAGGGGTCTGCTACCATGTTTGACTTGATGCAGCGAATGAATTGTGTCTCGGTAGACTCCAGCTCGGTGCGTAGGTCTGTGAGTTGGCGCTGGAAGCGGATAGCAACGGTCTGTTTGCGGTGTGCCTCACACCTCTCCGTCGAGAGAAGGGTCTGGATGAACTCGTCGGTGGACTCCTGTACGCACTCGCGCATGTCCTCCTTGAGCGCGTCCGTGTTCTTCTCCAGCCACTCCGTTGTGTCGTAGTTGACAAGGGCGGCGTAGTGGTTTACACCGAACTGGTTCGGAATGGTGCTTTTCGGTTTCACAAAGTACGGACTATTGCCATGCCACTGCTGCCACACGTTCGTGGTGAAGCGGTCCGTGCTGCCACCTTTGAAATTGCACTCCTCATCCACATCGAGAAGATGCCCGTGCGTTTTGCATCCAACATTTGAACGCAGTCGGAGTTGTCTGGGAACTCGATCTTCAGGGTCTCTATGCCCTCACGCCGGCACTCCTCTTCGTCGCTGATGAACGTATACTTGTTGTAGTGGTTCTGCAGGGACTCATTCGCGTAGTTAATACACATCTGCTCGAAGCTGTTGCGCGTGAAGTTCTCGAAACCGAAAATGTCGAGCAAACCGACATACTTGCAGTTGCTGCAGTCCCCTTGGGGATGGATGGCGGCGTTCACAAACTCGACGAGTCGGTCAAACATGCCGACGTACAGTCCCTTACAGAAGGCGTTGCGCAGGCCCTCGGCCTCCGTCTTGGAGGCGAGGATGGTGACAAGCGACGTCTTGCTCTTCACGAGGAAACACTCGCGAACCTTGGCCTCGTCCAAGCAGAGCAGCCTGCTGCCTGTCGCGAGCGTCTCCTCGTTTGCAATCTGCGCCTTGTCATTGTTGTCCGCTTCGAACTCTACCTCCATCAGGTGCAGAATGGCCGCCAGCACGCGAAACATGCAGTTCTGCGTCTCCAGAGGCACACCAATCATGGAGAGCGCACGGCACACCGTCTGAAACTCGTGCGCGTCATCAAGCGGCTTGCCATCCACGCCCCGGCGGATGAAGGTGCCACCGCCGTTCAGACACTTGTAGTCCTGAGCGGTCTTGAGCCCGCCAAGCTTCTGCTTCTCCTCCGGCGACAGTCCCGCCAACATTTCGTAGAAAATGTGGTAGTTGCGCTCACCGGGAGACTGCATGATGATGCGGCTTTTCTCCAGTAAATAGGTGACAGTCTGGCCTCCCATCATGATGCCGGAGGCGGGGTCAAGGTAAAGCTTGATGTACTTGCCGAAGCGCGAAGAGTTGTCGTTGCGTACTGTGCGTGCGTTGCCAAACGACTCCATGGCGGGGTTGCTCCAGGTCAGGTTCTCGTCGATCCTGTCCGCAATACTGCGCTGCGAGGTGTTTTTGCTGTGCATGTAGCTCAGTTGACCGAGGTACGCGATGAGCATCTTGGCGTTCTCAGTTTTTCCAGAGCCGGACTCGCCGGAGATGACGATGGACTGGTTGCCCCGCCCCTGAACAAAGACCGCGTTGAAGGCCTTGTGTGCCACTTGCCAGATGTGCGGGGGGAGATTACGGGGGTCGGGGAGCGACAGGTATTTTTTGCGCTCCTCTTCGCTGTTGAAGGGCATCCGCCGAAACGGGTTGACAGAGAGCACCATCTCGCCCATGAGCGAGTACTGCTGCTGTAGCTGCTCGAAGCGATCCTTGATGCAGTGTAAAAGAGTAGCCACGTGCAAATCACTCACGTGGAAGAGCTCCGCGTCCTCTGGATCGTAGCTCTCTGAGATGTAGCCGTGGACATTATCTGCAGCCACTGTGACAGCTGCATGGGAGGCATTGTCCACTATCAACACCTTGCCGTCATCTACCTGCTTCACGGTACCACGCAGCCACCCACTCTTGGGGTCGAAGTAGTACACCTCCTGGTTCACAGATACACGCTCCGGCATCGCCCCCTTTGATATCCGCGTGCTTTTTTTTTAGTTTGCTTCGTGAGAGCGACGGTCTGGTGCGGCTCGGGATTGCACGTGTTAGCTGGGCCGCCGTAGGAGGGGAAAGGATGCTGAAGAAGAAGGGAGGAATATGAAGTAGTTGGTGCGGAGGTGTATAGTGGAATGGGACGGGGGATGGAGGGAGGTGATTCGCGAATGTACGATCGAAACAAAGCACAGACAAACCAGAGAGAGGGCGCGCGAGAGACGAGAGACGACTGAGGAAAAAAGGGACGCGAAGACGTAGAGGGGTGCGGAAAAGAAACGTAATACGAAGAGAGTGTTTGGTGGATCGCGCAAGGATGAAGGTGAGCAGCGGCAAGTGATGAGGCAAACGCACACACACACACACACATACGCCCCCCTCTGCTCCCCCCGCACCTCCGATTACCTGAATGGAGAGTCAGCACCCGCCGACCAAGGATAAGGGGACCACTTGTGTGTGTGTGGGGGGGGAAGGGGGGTGCCGCAACGGCTTGCAGATTTATTTTTGTACTGGAGGCGCTTGTCGTAGGGGTAAATATGCGCGAGAGAGACTACAAGGGGGAGGGGGGCACCACGGCCTACTCTCTCTCTCCTTTCGTTATGCATAAGGCGCATCACAGAGGTGATTCCACGGCAAAGTAAGAGGCACAAAGACAAGCACACGTACGCCTAGATGTAGACGCCTAAGAACGCACCAGAGAAAGCGAGCGTTAGCAGCTCAGCATGAGCACCGCGCGGGTTGTGTAGGTATGAAAGCAGGCACATAGGGGCAGGGCAGTGTGGGTATCGGCACAGTAGTCCGTACGGTGGCACGTGCCTATGTGCGGCACACATGACCGAGCAACCGCAATGCACCCGCGTGTATGGGTGCGTGTGTGCACACCATTGCTTCAGTTGCGGGGTTTTGATGGGCCAGAACTGTAGGTGGTCAACACCAGCCCGGGAAATCAGTATAGGCAGGCCGCCATCAGCGAAGCAAACAGAAAATTAGGCAACAAGAACGTCCAGAACAACGATTAACAATGTAGCAAACAAGAAGGCGGAGAGAGGTGCGTGAGAGAGGGAAGGAGGCGGGTGCTAAAGCGTTTGTGTGTGTGTGGGGGGGGGGGGGGGGGGGGGGGGCATGCGATGGACTCGAGCACTCATGCGGGCGGCGATGTCTACCCTCAGGACAGTAGTTCACGCTCCTCAGCGATGCTGCACCTCCCTCTTGAAAGGAGCCGCTGTCGCTACCCATGCCTGTACCCTCACTCCTTGATTTCAGGTCCAACACTCACACGACTCCCCAGTGTGCAGACAGAGAAAGAGAGTGAGGGGGTGGCAAAGCGGACGCCACCGACCCACATGCATCTACACACACACACACACACAGAGTAACCCCACTGCTTGCTAATAGCGAGAGTGGCGTCGTTTTGGCTTCTAGTGTGCCCCTGTGTTTTTTTCTTTCGCTTTGTTTCCTTGTGGTTTGTGGATGAGCAAGAGAGCAGGGATAAGGGAGCCGATGCGCGTTGAGCGCTGTGTGCACATCCGAGCAGGCGTCAGCGTGCGTACCTCCCTCTTTGTATTCACAGTCGCTTCCGTCTCCAAAAACATGATGCCGCCCACACGCCACCACCACCCGCTGTGATGACACACGCTGAAGAAGCGGTCCACGGAAACACAGCCCCCGAAGTACACACGGACAGACGCGCACAGCATAGCAGAAAACCAGCGACAGACACGAGAGAAGATGTCAAAAGGC
>RAIA01000074.1:0-18864 GCA_003664395.1 Leishmania lainsoni
AGATGCAGGCGGTCATGCTGTGCTTCTACGGGGCACAGTGGACTTTCACCAGAGTCGAGACTTGCGTATTGCCGGCAGCTCGTACGCGTCAAAATCGAGTCGAGTGGTGCGAGAGCTGTTGCAGGGAGCTAGCGAGCGGAACGACAGGATGCTGGTGCAGCTTCTGTCGTCGCTCTCCGATTTCCACAGAGACGGCGCGGTCGTGTGCTCGCGGACACACTTCAACGACTCACCACAAAACACGGTGCAGCATGTCGCCACACTGCCACGCTTGAGCGTGGCTGCCCTCCTTGGATTTGGCTGTGCCGCTGCTAGTGTGCTCGCAGTGGCACCCTGAACTATGTGGACCGTATTGCGGCGGACTACATTGTCTGCCGTTGTGGTTCTGCTTGATGCTCAGCTGGACAAACGGGTGTGCTGGCAGTAGTGACGTGGGCACTGGTCGAAGGTCTGTTCCTGCGCACTTCCCTTTTCGTCGCTGCCTCGAGTAGCACCGCAGCTGATCGAAGGCCCCCGTCGCTGGAAGCTGTGCACGCGGTTTTGCTTCCTTTAGCCATTCACAGCGGCCTGTGCGGCTCACTATCGCCGCGCTCACCTCTCTCTCCGACGGGAGTCTGCTTCCAACGTACGAACAACTGCTGGTACTGTCAGCGCTGCTGCTTCTTAGACTCACGCAACGCCCGACGCAACTGCACAATACCAGCTTTGACAGGCCTTGCTCGCCTTCGGATGCACCGGATCCTCATGCAGCTGCTGTCAGGCATGCTGCCCCGAACTGCACCACCAGAGCCTACAGGCGTCGCTGGCGAGCCAGCCGCTCGCGATGAGAGGGTGGGGGCCAACTGCCGCTGCAGGAGGCAGCACATGCAACCTGAACAAGACCCACACCTATTCAGGAAGTCACCGATGCCAAGCCGTCGAGAATTGCGCACCTGCGCGCGCGCTTTGCCCGCTGGGTGGTGTCACAGACTCCTCGAGATGTCGTGCTTGCAGCCTACACGCAATCGCCATTCCCACAGGGCGGGGCTACTGAATCATGATGCGGCACTTCACGATCAACATTGAAAGGAGATCGACGCGGGACTAGTCACACAAGATCCCTTTGCCCAGTATATTCGTTTGTTTGCGCTCGTATGCTGTGCACGCCCGCTGCTTACCTCACCATGCCTCTTCACCATGGCGATGGCATTCAAAACCGCCGTCGCAGCCTCACCCCCTGACGCTCATGTTATCCACTCAGGTTGCTTCAACAGGGGGCAAACAACGGAGGGCAGCACGCATAACAGAAGGTACTCTCTTTCCGTGCCGTGTCGCCATGAGTTCCGCGTGGCCCCACCCTCCTCCATGAGCTTCCCGCGTCCCTTCTCCCTGCTCTGGCGTTCATACCGCGCCGTGCCAGGTGCTCCTGCTGCCAGGGCGCGTTGCACAGCCGTCCGACACGCGCTCGCAACGAAGTGGCCGAGGAAGACCCCCCCCCCCCACGCACGCTTTTTTCTCGCAGCGGCAGCCGTACACGTCTCCTCCTCCGCCAAGGCAACAGAGACGCCGACTACACAAGCCCAATGGCCCCTCTACCCTTTTCTTGCGCAAGGCCGCTTAAGAGCTCACTTTGACTTGGGCGCAGAAAAACCGCCTTGTGGCTGCACCTCACGTCCTCGCCATGCATTACCACGTCGGCTTTCCAGCCGGATCCCTCTGCTGGCGAATGCCGTCCTTGAGCGCTCTGCTCGCCTGTACCGTCTCTCTTCTTCTTTAAACACCCCTGATGTTCTCCTCTATGTACGTGTGCGTGTGTATACTACACATCTCATTAGCCGCACCCACAGCACGAGCTCTGCTCCCATCACCTTCACCCCCAACACGCAGGCCTTCTCAGTGGACCTAGA
Organism: Leishmania lainsoni; assembly: GCA_003664395.1. Taxonomy (NCBI): domain Eukaryota; phylum Euglenozoa; class Kinetoplastea; order Trypanosomatida; family Trypanosomatidae; genus Leishmania; species Leishmania lainsoni. The sequence continues at coordinate 1,887 of RAIA01000074.1, forward strand.
TGACCATCAACAGAACCCCTATCCTCCGATGAGGCCGAGGTCCAGTTCTACCTGCAGAAAGAGGACCCGGAAAGGATGGCGATGGAACACCAGATGGGCACCGATCAGCAGAACGGGAATAAACGAGACTTGACGGCGCAGGATACGTGGCCTCTTTACCGGTACCGATGTGGATACGCGAGTACGTTGCGAGTTCTTTGGATCGTTTTTCCTCCTTTCCTTTGGCATCGGCGTCACGGCGACCACCACGTTTCACGCCGGCAGCACAGCCGCTTTTCAGTCAAACGTGAGCTACTCGCAATCACCTTGGGATGGGGTTTTGGGCTTGCATTGCCCTTTCATAACTATGGGTGTGTCCGGTGGCCACTTGAATCCGGCTGTAACACTCGCGAACTGCGTCTTTGGCGCCTTTCCCTGGCGTAAAGCGCCAGGCTTTGTGCTAGCCAGCTTCTCGGTGCCATCCTGGTGCGGCCAACGTCTATGGCTCTTCAAGCAGCACTTTGACGATGCCGGGCTCACCCTGCTTCCCAACGAAACAATGGCCGCTAACTTCAGCGGTGTCTTTGTCACATACCCAAACGTCTCGACGGATTTGCGGTGTGGAGTGAGATATTCAACACCATGGTGCTCATGATGGGCATTCTGCCATCAACGATACCGCATGACACCCGCCAATGGCTACAAGCCGGTTGCCGTGGGACTGCTGCTTTTCGTCATTGGTATCACGACCGGTATCAATCTGGATATGCTCTCAACCCTACACGCGACCTCGGACCCCGTATATTCACGGCCATGCTCTGGGGCAAGGAGCCATTCACGCTGCACGGCTATTACTTCTGGATACCCATCGTCGGTCCGATTGCTGGCGCCTTCTTGGCATGTTCTTGTACGTCTTTTGTATAATACCGAGCGGTGCGTAGAGATGCACTGCCGTCCTAACTTGCTCTGCCATGTACACAGTGCTTAGAGCTCGTACGTAAGGTCACGGTATCCTTTGCTTTATTACCACCACCTCCACAATATACTCTTTTACACTTGACCTGATGACCCGAGGCACCTCACTGCTGTATTAACATTGAGAACCCACTCTGTGGAGAAGCCAAGAGCCTGCAGTATTCCCTCGCATACGACTGCGCAAACTCTTGTAACTGGCAAACATATACACACAGGCGCCGTGCTAGAGAGACTCACAAGCATCGTAAAGCTTGGAGCAGCTAACCTCACATCCTGTTCGCAATCTAGCGAATAAACAAACCCTCCTGCTCTTTATTTTTTTGCTGTTGCTGCGCTGTGTTAGTAATGGGCTTAGTCCAGGAGTGATCCTGGGCTCTGTGCAGTAGAACTGCAGCCGTCTCGACGATGCTCGACAGTGTTGACAGCCCCTAGTGCTTGAAGTAGCCACAAGGTAGCCGATGTGCGGAGAACTGGAATTGTACGCGTCTATGGGGGCCCACGTGCTCGCCATGGCATAGACGTGTTCCCCTTCCCCCCAAATGCGTTCTCTTTGTCCAGCTCCCTTCTCTGCCTTGTGTTATTTTTTTAAGTTTAATTTGTTGCCCCTTCGCACGGCTTCTGCTGGTTATTTGGTTGCTGTACGGGATTTTGCGCAGGGGGCCGCTAATGTCCTCGGTAGGGGAGCACCATCGCAGTCACAGCCAGACTTGTGAACCAGATGTCGCGTCTTCCGCTCCGCGCTGCTGCAAAGGTGTGGAGAAGCAGGCCACTCTGGACATCTCTGTAGTTGCGCCCTACGTGATGTGCGTAAGAAGATATATGTTTGCTTTCAAGGATCACCGCGCATAACTGTCCACAGAGTGTGCGGGCCCTGTGCAGCGCATCTTCATTGGCGTTCTCTGTTTTGTCGCGGCGTCCTCCCCCACATTCCACGTGGTGGGTACAACACCGGTGTTACACTGTTGCACGTTGGCATTTCGAGGAGGTTTCGCGCGGAACCATATTAGTGTACCCGCAGCTCTGTGGACGCCTGCCCAGAACAGCCAACAAAAATGAGGAATGCACGACATTGTCTTTTCTTGCCTGATTGTTTCGCTGGCTTCTCTGTCGAGGTGTGTATGTCTCCCTCAGCAGTTTCCCGCCTTTGTGTGTGTGCACAACACTGCCGCCTTTGTGTGTGTGACCGCAGTGCCGATTCGTCTTAACAAACTACAAAACGTTTTTTCTCTCTTTCTTTTTGTTGTTGTTGCTCAAACCAAACTGACGTTTGTCTCTGCGGCCTTTTTTTCCTCTACTCTTTCCGTGCCGTGTCGCCCATGAGTTCCGCGCGTGGCCCCACCCTCCTCCATGAGCTTCCCGCGTCCCCTTCTCCCTGCTCTGGCGTTCAGTACCGCGCCGTGCCAGGTGCTCCTGCTGCCAGGGCGCGTTGCACAGCCGTCCGACACGCGCTCGCAACGAAGTGGCCGAGGAAGACCCCCCCCCCCCACGCACGCTTTTTTCTCGCAGCGGCAGCCGTACACGTCCTCCTCCTCCGCCAAGGCAACAGAGACGCCGACTACACAAGCCCAATGGCCCCTCTACCCTTTTCTTGCGCAAGGCCGCTTAAGAGCTCACTTTGACTTGGGCGCAGGAAAACCGCCTTGTGGGCTGCACCTCACGTCCTCGCCATGCATTACCACGTCGGCTTTCCAGCCGGATCCCTCTGCTGGCGAATGCCGTCCCTTGAGCGCTCTGCTCGCCTGTACCGTCTCTCTTCTTCTTTAAACACCCCTGATGCTTCTCCCTCTATGTACGTGTGCGTGTGTATACTACACATCTCATTAGCCGCACCCACAGCACGAGCTCTCGCTCCCATCACCTTCACCCCCAACACGCAGGCCTTCTCAGTGGACCTAGATGACCATCAACAGAACCCCCTATCCCTCCGATGAGGCCGAGGTCCAGTTCTACCTGCAGAAAGAGGACCCGGAAAGGATGGCGATGGAACACCAGATGGGCACCGATCAGCAGAACGGGAATAAACGAGACTTGACGGCGCAGGATACGTGGCCTCTTTACCGGTACCGATGGTGGATACGCGAGTACGTTGCCGAGTTCTTTGGATCGTTTTTCCTCCTTTCCTTTGGCATCGGCGTCACGGCGACCACCACGTTTCACGCCGGCAGCACAGCGCTTTTCAGTCAAACGCGAGCTACCTCGCAATCACCTTGGGATGGGGTTTTGGGCTTGCCATTGCCCTTTTCATAACTATGGGTGTGTCCGGTGGCCACTTGAATCCGGCTGTAACACTCGCGAACTGCGTCTTTGGCGCCTTTCCCTGGCGTAAAGCGCCAGGCTTTGTGCTAGCCCAGCTTCTCGGTGCCATCCTGGGTGCGGCCAACGTCTATGGGCTCTTCAAGCAGCACTTTGACGACGCCGGGCTCACCCTGCTTCCCAACGAAACAATGGCCGCTAACTTCAGTGGTGTCTTTGTCACATACCCAAACGTCTCGAACGGATTTGCGGTGTGGAGTGAGATATTCAACACCATGGTGCTCATGATGGGCATTCTCGCCATCAACGATAACCGCATGACACCCGCCAATGGCTACAAGCCGGTTGCCGTGGGACTGCTGCTTTTCGTCATTGGTATCACGACCGGTATCAACTCTGGATATGCTCTCAACCCTACACGCGACCTCGGACCCCGTATATTCACGGCCATGCTCTGGGGCAAGGAGCCATTCACGCTGCACGGCTATTACTTCTGGATACCCATCGTCGGTCCGATTGCTGGCGCCCTTCTTGGCATGTTCTTGTACGTCTTTTGTATAATACCGAGCGGTGCGTAGAGATGCACTGCCGTCCTAACTTGCTCTGCCATGTACACAGTGCTTAGAGCTCGTACGTAAGGTCACGTTATCCTTTACTTCATTACCACCACCTCCACAGTATACTCTTTTACACTTGACCTGATGACCCGAGGCACCTCACTGCTGTATTAACATTGAGAACCCACTCTGTGGAGAAGCCAAGAGCCTGCAGTATTCCCTCGCATACGACTGCGCAAACTCTTGTAACTGGCAAACATATACACACAGGCGCCGTGCTAGAGAGACTCACAAGCATCGTAAAGCTTGGAGCAGCTAACCTCACATCCTGTTCGCAATCTAGCGAATAAACAAACCCTCCTGCTCTTTATTTTTTGCTGTTGCTGCGCTGTGTTAGTAATGGGCTTAGTCCAGGAGTGATCCTGGGCTCTGTGCAGTAGAACTGCAGCCGTCTCGACGATGCTCGACAGTGTTGACAGCCCTAGTGCTTGAAGTAGCCACAAGGTAGCCGATGTGCGGAGAACTGGATTGTACGCGTCTATGGGGGCCCACGTGCTCGCCATGGCATAGACGTGTTCCCCCTTCCCCCAAATGCCTTCTCTTTGTCCAGCTCCCTTCTCTGCCTTGTGTTATTTTTTTAAGTTTAATTTGTTGCCCCTTCGCACGGCTTCTGCTGGTTATTTGGTTGCTGTACGGGATTTTGCGCAGGGGGCCGCTAATGTCCTCGGTAGGGGAGCACCATCGCAGTCACAGCCAGACTTGTGAACCAGATGTCGCGTCTTCCGCTCCGCGCTGCTGCAAAGGTGTGGAGAAGCAGGCCACTCTGGACATCTCTGTAGTTGCGCCCTACGTGATGTGCGTAAGAAGATATATGTTTGCTTTCAAGGATCACCGCGCATAACTGTCCACAGAGTGTGCGGGCCCTGTGCAGCGCATCTTCATTGGCGTTCTCTGTTTTGTCGCGGCGTCCTCCCCCCACATTCCACGTGGTGGGTACAACACCGGTGTTACACTGTTGCACGTTGGCATTTCGAGGAGGTTTCGCGCGGAACCATATTAGTGTACCCGCAGCTCTGTGGACGCCTGCCCAGAACAGCCAACAAAAATGAGGAATGCACGACATTGTCTTTTCTTGCCTGATTGTTTCGCTGGCTTCTCTGTCGAGGTGTGTATGTCTCCCTCAGCAGTTTCCCGCCTTTGTGTGTGTGCACAACACTGCCGCCTTTGTGTGTGTGACCGCAGTGCCGATTCGTCTTAACAAACTACAAAACGTTTTTTCTCTCTTTCTTTTTGTTGTTGTTGCTCAAACCAAACTGACGTTTGTCTCTGCGGCCTTTTTTTCCTCTACTCTTTCCGTGCCGTGTCGCCCATGAGTTCCGCGCGTGGCCCCACCCTCCTCCATGAGCTTCCCGCGTCCCCTTCTCCCTGCTCTGGCGTTCAGTACCGCGCCGTGCCAGGTGCTCCTGCTGCCAGGGCGCGTTGCACAGCCGTCCGACACGCGCTCGCAACGAAGTGGCCGAGGAAGACCCCCCCCCCACGCACGCTTTTTTCTCGCAGCGGCAGCCGTACACGTCCTCCTCCTCCGCCAAGGCAACAGAGACGCCGACTACACAAGCCCAATGGCCCCTCTACCCTTTTCTTGCGCAAGGCCGCTTAAGAGCTCACTTTGACTTGGGCGCAGGAAAACCGCCTTGTGGGCTGCACCTCACGTCCTCGCCATGCATTACCACGTCGGCTTTCCAGCCGGATCCCTCTGCTGGCGAATGCCGTCCCTTGAGCGCTCTGCTCGCCTGTACCGTCTCTCTTCTTCTTTAAACACCCCTGATGCTTCTCCCTCTATGTACGTGTGCGTGTGTATACTACACATCTCATTAGCCGCACCCACAGCACGAGCTCTCGCTCCCATCACCTTCACCCCCCAACACGCAGGCCTTCTCAGTGGACCTAGATGACCATCAACAGAACCCCCTATCCCTCCGATGAGGCCGAGGTCCAGTTCTACCTGCAGAAAGAGGACCCGGAAAGGATGGCGATGGAACACCAGATGGGCACCGATCAGCAGAACGGGAATAAACGAGACTTGACGGCGCAGGATACGTGGCCTCTTTACCGGTACCGATGGTGGATACGCGAGTACGTTGCCGAGTTCTTTGGATCGTTTTTCCTCCTTTCCTTTGGCATCGGCGTCACGGCGACCACCACGTTTCACGCCGGCAGCACAGCCGCTTTTCAGTCAAACGTGAGCTACCTCGCAATCACCTTGGGATGGGGTTTTGGGCTTGCCATTGCCCTTTTCATAACTATGGGTGTGTCCGGTGGCCACTTGAATCCGGCTGTAACACTCGCGAACTGCGTCTTTGGCGCCTTTCCCTGGCGTAAAGCGCCAGGCTTTGTGCTAGCCCAGCTTCTCGGTGCCATCCTGGGTGCGGCCAACGTCTATGGGCTCTTCAAGCAGCACTTTGACGACGCCGGGCTCACCCTGCTTCCCAACGAAACAATGGCCGCTAACTTCAGTGGTGTCTTTGTCACATACCCAAACGTCTCGAACGGATTTGCGGTGTGGAGTGAGATATTCAACACCATGGTGCTCATGATGGGCATTCTCGCCATCAACGATAACCGCATGACACCCGCCAATGGCTACAAGCCGGTTGCCGTGGGACTGCTGCTTTTCGTCATTGGTATCACGACCGGTATCAACTCTGGATATGCTCTCAACCCTACACGCGACCTCGGACCCCGTATATTCACGGCCATGCTCTGGGGCAAGGAGCCATTCACGCTGCACGGCTATTACTTCTGGATACCCATCGTCGGTCCGATTGCTGGCGCCCTTCTTGGCATGTTCTTGTACGTCTTTTGTATAATACCGAGCGGTGCGTAGAGATGCACTGCCGTCCTAACTTGCTCTGCCATGTACACAGTGCTTAGAGCTCGTACGTAAGGTCACGGTATCCTTTGCTTTATTACCACCACCTCCACAATATACTCTTTTACACTTGACCTGATGACCCGAGGCACCTCACTGCTGTATCAACATTGAGAACCCACTCTGTGGAGAAGCCAAGAGCCTGCAGTATTCCCTCGCATACGACTGCGCAAACTCTTGTAACTGGCAAACATATACACACAGGCGCTGTGCTAGAGAGACTCACAAGCATCGTAAAGCTTGGAGCAGCTAACCTCACATCCTGTTCGCAATCTAGCGAATAAACAAACCCTCCTGCTCTTTATTTTTTGCGGTTGCTGCGCTGTGTTAGTAATGGGCTTAGTCCAGGAGTGATCCTGGGCTCTGTGCAGTAGAACTGCAGCCGTCTCGACGATGCTCGACAGTGTTGACAGCCCCTAGTGCTTGAAGTAGCCACAAGGTAGCCGATATGCGGAGAACTGGGATTGTACGCGTCTATGGGGGCCCACGTGCTCGCCATGGCATAGACGTGTTCCCCCTCCCCCCAAATGCGTTCTCTTTGTCCAGCTCCCTTCTCTGCCTTGTGTTATTTTTTTAAGTTTAATTTGTTGCCCCTTCGCACGGCTTCTGCTGGTTATTTGGTTGCTGTACGGGATTTTGCGCAGGGGACCGCTAATGTCCTCGGTAGGGGAGCACCATCGCAGTCACAGCCAGACTTGTGAACCAGATGTCGCGTCTTCCGCTCCGCGCTGCTGCAAAGGTGTGGAGAAGCAGGCCACTCTGGACATCTCTGTAGTTGCGCCCTACGTGATGTGCGTGAGAAGATATATGTTTGCTTTCAAGGATCACCGCGCATAACTGTCCACAGAGTGTGCGGGCCCTGTGCAGCGCATCTTCATTGGTGTTCTCTGTTTTGTCGCGGCGTCCTCCCCCCACATTCCACGTGGTGGGTACAACACCGGTGTTACACTGTTGCACGTTGGCATTTCGAGGAGGTTTCGCGGGGAACCATATTAGTGTACCCGCAGCTCTGTGGACGCCTGCCCAGAACAGCCAACAAAATGAGGAATGCACGACATTGTCTTTTCTTGCCTGATTGTTTCGATGGCTTCTCTGTCGAGGTGTGTATGTCTCCCTCAGCAGTTTCCCGCCTTTGTGTGTGTGTGTGTGCACAATACTGCCGCCTTTTGTGAGTGACCGCAGTGCCGATTCGTCTTAACAAACTACAAAACGTTTTTTCTCTCTTCCTTTTTGTTGTTGTTGCTCAAAACAAACTGACGTTTGTCTCTGCGGCCTTTTTTTCCTCCACTCTTTCCGTGCCGTGTCGCCCATGAGTTCCGCGCGTGGCCCCACCCTCCTCCCTGAGCTTCCCGCGTCCCCTTCTCCCTGCTCTGGCGTTCAGTACCGCGCCGTGCCAGGTGCTCCTGCTGCCAGGGTGCGTTGCACAGCCGTCTGACACGCGCTCGCAACGAAGTGGCCGAGGAAGACCCCCCCCACACGCTTTTTTCTCGCAGCGGCAGCCGCACGCCTCCTCCTCCGCCAAGGCAACAGAGACGCCGCCTACACAAGCCCAATGCCCCCTCTACCCTTTTCTTGCGCAAGGCCGCTTAAGAGCTCACTTTGACTTGGGCGCAGGAAAACCGCCTTGTGGGCTGCACCTCACGTCCTCGCCATGCATTACCACGTCGGCTTTCCAGCCGGATCCCTCTGCTGGCGAATGCCGTCCCTTGAGCGCTCTGCTCACCTGTACCGTCTTTCTTCTTCTTTAAACACCCCTGATGTTTCTCCGTCTATGTACGTGTGCGTGTGTATACTCCACATCTCATTAGCCGCACCCACAGCACGAGCTCTCGCTCCCATCACCTTCACTCCCCAACACGCAGGCCTTCTCAGTGGACCTAGATGAGTATGGACAGAATGTCTATCCCTCCGATGAGGCCGAGGTCCAGTTCTACCTGCAGAAAGAGGACCCGGAAAGGATGGCGATGGAACACCAGATGGACACCGATCAGCAGAACGGGAATAAACGAGACTTGACGGCGCAGGATACGTGGCCTCTTTACCGGTACCGATGGTGGATACGCGAGTACGTTGCCGAGTTCTTCGGATCGTTTTTCCTCCTTTCCTTTGGCATCGGCGTCACGGCGACCACCACGTTTCACGCCGGCAGCACAGCTGCTTTTCAGTCAAACGCGAGCTACCTCGCAATCACCTTGGGATGGGGTTTTGGGCTTGCCATTGCCCTTTTCATAACTATGGGTGTGTCCGGTGGCCACTTGAATCCGGCTGTAACACTCGCGAACTGCGTCTTTGGCGCCTTTCCCTGGCGTAAAGCGCCAGGCTTTGTGCTAGCCCAGCTTCTCGGTGCCATCCTGGGTGCGGCCAACGTCTATGGGCTCTTCAAGCAGCACTTTGACGACGCCGGGCTCACCCTGCTTCCCAACGAAACAATGGCCGCTAACTTCAGCGGTGTCTTTGTCACATACCCAAACGTCTCGAACGGATTTGCGGTGTGGAGTGAGATATTCAACACCATGGTGCTCATGATGGGCATTCTCGCCATCAACGATAACCGCATGACACCCGCCAATGGCTACAAGCCGGTTGCCGTGGGACTGCTGCTTTTCGTCATTGGTATCACGACCGGTATCAACTCTGGATATGCTCTCAACCCTACACGCGACCTCGGACCCCGTATATTCACGGCCATGCTCTGGGGCAAGGAGCCATTCACGCTGCACGGCTATTACTTCTGGATACCCATCGTCGGTCCGATTGCTGGCGCCCTTCTTGGCATGTTCTTGTACGTCTTTTGTATAATACCGAGCGGTGCGTAGAGATGCACTGCCGTCCTAACTTGCTCTGCCATGTACACAGTGCTTAGAGCTCGTACGTAAGGTCACGGTATCCTTTGCTTTATTACCACCACCTCCACAATATACTCTTTTACACTTGACCTGATGACCCGAGGCACCTCACTGCTGTATCAACATTGAGAACCCACTCTGTGGAGAAGCCAAGAGCCTGCAGTATTCCCTCGCATACGACTGCGCAAACTCTTGTAACTGGCAAACATATACACACAGGCGCTGTGCTAGAGAGACTCACAAGCATCGTAAAGCTTGGAGCAGCTAACCTCACATCCTGTTCGCAATCTAGCGAATAAACAAACCCTCCTGCTCTTTATTTTTTGCGGTTGCTGCGCTGTGTTAGTAATGGGCTTAGTCCAGGAGTGATCCTGGGCTCTGTGCAGTAGAACTGCAGCCGTCTCGACGATGCTCGACAGTGTTGACAGCCCCTAGTGCTTGAAGTAGCCACAAGGTAGCCGATATGCGGAGAACTGGGATTGTACGCGTCTATGGGGGCCCACGTGCTCGCCATGGCATAGACGTGTTCCCCTCCCCCCAAATGCGTTCTCTTTGTCCAGCTCCCTTCTCTGCCTTGTGTTATTTTTTTAAGTTTAATTTGTTGCCCCTTCGCACGGCTTCTGCTGGTTATTTGGTTGCTGTACGGGATTTTGCGCAGGGGACCGCTAATGTCCTCGGTAGGGGAGCACCATCGCAGTCACAGCCAGACTTGTGAACCAGATGTCGCGTCTTCCGCTCCGCGCTGCTGCAAAGGTGTGGAGAAGCAGGCCACTCTGGACATCTCTGTAGTTGCGCCCTACGTGATGTGCGTGAGAAGATATATGTTTGCTTTCAAGGATCACCGCGCATAACTGTCCACAGAGTGTGCGGGCCCTGTGCAGCGCATCTTCATTGGTGTTCTCTGTTTTGTCGCGGCGTCCTCCCCCACATTCCACGTGGTGGGTACAACACCGGTGTTACACTGTTGCACGTTGGCATTTCGAGGAGGTTTCGCGGGAACCATATTAGTGTACCCGCAGCTCTGTGGACGCCTGCCCAGAACAGCCAACAAAAATGAGGAATGCACGACATTGTCTTTTCTTGCCTGATTGTTTCGATGGCTTCTCTGTCGAGGTGTGTATGTCTCCCTCAGCAGTTTCCCGCCTTTGTGTGTGTGGTGTGTGCACAATACTGCCGCCTTTTGTGAGTGACCGCAGTGCCGATTCGTCTTAACAAACTACAAAACGTTTTTTCTCTCTTCTTTTTGTTGTTGTTGCTCAAACCAAACTGACGTTTGTCTCTGCGGCCTTTTTTTCCTCCACTCTTTCCGTGCCGTGTCGCCCATGAGTTCCGCGCGTGGCCCCACCCTCCTCCCTGAGCTTCCCGCGTCCCCTTCTCCCTGCTCTGGCGTTCAGTACCGCGCCGTGCCAGGTGCTCCTGCTGCCAGGGTGCGTTGCACAGCCGTCGACACGCGCTCGCAACGAAGTGGCCGAGGAAGACCCCCCCACACACGCTTTTTTCTCGCAGCGGCAGCCGCACGCCTCCTCCTCCGCCAAGGCAACAGAGACGCCGCCTACACAAGCCCAATGCCCCCTCTACCCTTTTCTTGCGCAAGGCCGCTTAAGAGCTCACTTTGACTTGGGCGCAGGAAAACCGCCTTGTGGGCTGCACCTCACGTCCTCGCCATGCATTACCACGTCGGCTTTCCAGCCGGATCCCTCTGCTGGCGAATGCCGTCCCTTGAGCGCTCTGCTCACCTGTACCGTCTTTCTTCTTCTTTAAACACCCCTGATGTTCTCCGTCTATGTACGTGTGCGTGTGTATACTCCACATCTCATTAGCCGCACCCACAGCACGAGCTCTCGCTCCCATCACCTTCACTCCCCAACACGCAGGCCTCTCAGTGGACCTAGATGAGTATGGACAGAATGTTCTATCCCTCCGATGAGGCCGAGGTCCAGTTCTACCTGCAGAAAGAGGACCCGGAAAGGATGGCGATGGAACACCAGATGGACACCGATCAGCAGAACGGGAATAAACGAGACTTGACGGCGCAGGATACGTGGCCTCTTTACCGGTACCGATGGTGGATACGCGAGTACGTTGCCGAGTTCTTCGGATCGTTTTTCCTCCTTTCCTTTGGCATCGGCGTCACGGCGACCACCACGTTTCACGCCGGCAGCACAGCCGCTTTTCAGTCAAACGCGAGCTACCTCGCAATCACCTTGGGATGGGGTTTTGGGCTTGCCATTGCCCTTTTCATAACTATGGGTGTGTCCGGTGGCCACTTGAATCCGGCTGTAACACTCGCGAACTGCGTCTTTGGCGCCTTTCCCTGGCGTAAAGCGCCAGGCTTTGTGCTAGCCCAGCTTCTCGGTGCCATCCTGGGTGCGGCCAACGTCTATGGGCTCTTCAAGCAGCACTTTGACGACGCCGGGCTCACCCTGCTTCCCAACGAAACAATGGCCGCTAACTTCAGCGGTGTCTTTGTCACATACCCAAACGTCTCGAACGGATTTGCGGTGTGGAGTGAGATATTCAACACCATGGTGCTCATGATGGGCATTCTCGCCATCAACGATAACCGCATGACACCCGCCAATGGCTACAAGCCGGTTGCCGTGGGACTGCTGCTTTTCGTCATTGGTATCACGACCGGTATCAACTCTGGATATGCTCTCAACCCTACACGCGACCTCGGACCCCGTATATTCACGGCCATGCTCTGGGGCAAGGAGCCATTCACGCTGCACGGCTATTACTTCTGGATACCCATCGTCGGTCCGATTGCTGGCGCCCTTCTTGGCATGTTCTTGTAGTCTTTTGTATAATACCGAGCGGTGCGTAGAGATGCACTGCCGTCCTAACTTGCTCTGCCATGTACACAGTGCTTAGAGCTCGTACGTAAGGTCACGGTATCCTTTGCTTTATTACCACCACCTCCACAATTACTCTTTTACACTTGACCTGATGACCCGAGGCACCTCACTGCTGTATCAACATTGAGAACCCACTCTGTGGAGAAGCCAAGAGCCTGCAGTATTCCCTCGCATACGACTGCGCAAACTCTTGTAACTGGCAAACATATACACACAGGCGCCGTGCTAGAGGACTCACAAGCATCGTAAAGCTTGGAGCAGCTAACCTCACATCCTGTTCGCAATCTAGCGAATAAACAAACCCTCCTGCTCTTTATTTTTTGCTGTTGCTGCGCTGTGTTAGTAATGGGCTTAGTCCAGGAGTGATCCTGGGCTCTGTGCAGTAGAACTGCAGCCGTCTCGACGATGCTCGACAGTGTTGACAGCCCCTAGTGCTTGAAGTAGCCACAAGGTAGCCGATGTGCGGAGAACTGGGATTGTACGCGTCTATGGGGGCCCACGTGCTCGCCATGGCATAGACGCCCCTCCCCCAAATGCCTTCTCTTTGTCCAGCTCCCTTCTCTGCCTTGTGTTATTTTTTTAAGTTTAATTTGTTGCCCCTTCGCACGGCCTCTGCTGGTTATTTGGTTGCTGTACGGGATTTTGCGCAGGGGGCCGCTAATGTCCTCGGTAGGGGAGCATCATCGCAGTCACAGCCAGACTTGTGAACCAGATATCGCCTCTTCCGCTCCGCGCTGCTGCAAAGGTGTGGAGAAGCAGGCCACTCTGGACATCTCTGTAGTTGCGCCCTACGTGATGTGCGTGAGAAGATATATGTTTGCTTTCAAGGATCACCGCGCATAACTGTCCACAGAGTGTGCGGGCCCTGTGCAGCGCATCTTCATTGGCGTTCTCTGTTTTGTCGCGGCGTCCTCCCCCCACATTCCACGTGGTGGGTACAACACCGGTGTTACACTGTTGCACGTTGGCATTTCGAGGAGGTTTCGCGGGAACCATATTAGTGTACCCGCAGCTCTGTGGACGCCTGCCCAGAACAGCCAACAAAAATGAGGAATGCACGACATTGTCTTTTCTTGCCTGATTGTTTCGAGGGCTTCTCTGTCGAGGTGTGTATGTCTCCCTCAGCAGTTTCCCGCCTTTGTGGTGTGTGTGTGTGTGTGTGTGTGTGCACAACACTGCCGCCTTTTTGTGGTGACCGCAGTGCCGATTCGTCTTAACAAACTACAAAACGTTTTTTCTCTCTTTCTTTTGTTGTTGTTGCTCAAACCAAACTGACGTTTGTCTCTGCGGCCTTTTCTCTCTGCCACTTTTTTGTGTTTATTTGCTTGAAAATGTGCGGTGTCTCTTTGTTTTTCGGTGCTTCTCTTCAGTGCTTGTGAAGTGAAGATGTCAAGTGGAGGAATTGTGTGGTCAACCATTTTCTCTTCCTACTATTTCAGTTTTTATTCGTCGGCGGACTTTGCACACATCCCATCCCCCTACAGTGCCGCTGCAACGTCTGACCTCAGGGCTGTGAAGAGCGGATCCACAGCGCGGAGGTCTCTGCGCCTATACAGAGCGCATTTTTGTTTTCTCCGCGCGTAGGATGCGAAGCACTTAGTGCCCACGATGTTATTCTTGCAGGAGGTTGGGTTTGCCTTTTAGGCGCCAGGCAAGTGAGTATCGTGGTAGCAACTGGATGCTGATGCGGACTCAAAAGGTTATGATTTACTTTCCATACCTTTCGGTCGCTACTGACGTCGCAGTGGTGAAAAAAGAACACGTTGTCAGCGTAAGGAAAGCTGCGCTGTTTGCTCGCTTTCCTAAAAATGGGGTATTTGCCGTGCCGAAAGGCACTCTGGTGACACTCGCTTGCGCTGTTCAGGGGAGGGCAACGAGGCTCTCCCCCATGCTTTTTTCTGAGATTCACTCACAAGGTCTGATGAATGGTAATAACAATGAAAGCGCTCTCTGAAGGTCATCACAGCGCAGCTCTCTCTCCCTTTCCTTTTTCTCACTTCTCTTTGGCACTTCCTACTGATCCCCATCGCATGCCTTTCAGCTCACTCCCCTTTTCGATTGTTTCGCGAAATGTCTTCTTCCGTGACGACGCACACACTGGGCTTTCCACGCGTAGGCGTGCAACGGGAGTTGAAGAAGACGCTCGAGTCTTACTGGCGAGGCGACTTGACAGAGGCTGCGCTGCGCCAGGTGGGTAGTGAGCTCCGAAAGCGGCACCTGCAGGAGCAGAGCGAGAGGGCGTGACCCTTCTTCCTGTCGGAGACTTCGCGTGGTACGACCATGTGCTGACGACTACTCTGATGGTGGGCAATACACCTCTGCGTCACCGTGCCAACAAGGAACCACTGCCAACCTCGACACCCTCTTCCGCGTGGCCCGTGGTCGCGCGCCCACCGGCGCTCCCGCGGCGGCGTCTGAAATGACGAAGTGGTTCAATACGAACTACCACTATATTGTGCCAGAGTTCACGAGCGCGTCGGCGGAGTTCAGCGTCTCTTGGCCGCAGCTCTTCGAGGAGGTGGAGGAGGCAAAGGAGCTTTTCGATGTGAAGCGCCTGAAGCCGGTACTCCTCGGCCCCGTGACGTACGTGTATCTGGGCAAGGTGAAGGGCGAGGAATCGTTTGATCGTGTATCCCTGCTTCCGAAGCTCGTACCGGTGTACGCGGATATTCTCAAGCGCCTGGCAGCTTTGGGTGTGGAGTGGGTGCAGGTCGATGAGCCAGCGCTTGTGCTGGAGCTCGAGTCCAGCTGGAGGAATGCTTACCAGGAGACGTATCGCAACCTGCGCGCCGCGGTTGGCACTGACGTGAGGCTGCTGCTGACAATCTACTTTGAGGACGTATCGCATCACCTCTCGCTTATTGCCACCTTGCCGGTGAATGGGCTCCATGTGGACCTGAGCGTGCAGGCTCAGTCTGTTCTTGAGGTGGAGCGTGCGCTACCGGCGGACTGGGTCCTTTCTGCCGGCGTGGTAAACGGACGAAATGTGTGGCGCTCGAATCTGCTGGACACCTACCACCTGCTTGCTTCTCTGCGGAAGCAGTCCCCGGACCGTGCTGTGTGGATCGGCACATCATGCTCCCTCCTACACTCGCCCATCAACCTGGAGTGTGAGACGGGGCTCGATCCGGAGGTGAAGGAGTGGCTTGCGTTTGCGCTGCAGAAATGCGGTGAACTAAAGCTGCTGGCGGACGCCGTCGCCACGGAAGCGAGGCCGCTGTGGCGGAGTACAGCGCCCCTCTCCGGGCTCGTCAGGACACGGAGCGCGTAGTGCGCATGGCGGTGCGCGACCGCGTCGCGAGCCTGACCGCCGCCGACGCCTCTCGTCTCGACACCTTCCCACAGCGCTGGCTCGTGCAGCAGGAGAAGCTGAACTTGCCCCTGTGGCCCACCACCACCATCGGCTCCTTTCCGCAGACAGCCGAGTTGCGCGCGCAGCGCCTGGCGCACAAGAAGGGCCGCGTGAGCAAGGAAGCGTACGAGTCACAGCTCAAGAGCACATCGCGTACGCCATCAAGCAACAGGAGGACATCGGCCTCGACGTCCTCGTCCATGGTGAGCCGGAGCGTAACGACATGGTGGAGTACTTTGGCGAGCTGCTCGAGGGCTTCGCCTTCACAGAGAACGGCTGGGTGCAAAGCTACGGTCGCGCTGCGTGAAGCCGCGATCATCGTCGGCGATGTTTGGCGTCCGCACCCGATGACGGTCTCGTGGACTGCCTACGCGCAGTCTGACGTCTCATCCCGTGAAGGGCATGCTCACAGGCCCAGTCACGATTCTCTGTTGGTCGTTCGTCCGCGAGGACTTGCCACGAGAGAAGGTGACGGAGCAACTGGCGCTCGCATCCGTGACGAGTGTGCGACCTCGAGCGCGCCGGCATCTCGGTGATCCAGTGGACGAGCCGGGACTGCGTGAGGGCTGCCGCTGCAGCGAGCAAGTGGGGCGAGTACCTGACTGGGCCTCACGCTGCTTCCGCGTGAGCACGTCGGGTGTTGCCCTGCAGACACAGATCCACACACACATGTGCTACGCGGAGGTGAAGACGTCATCCACACATCGCGGCCATGGATGCCGACGTGATTTCCATTGAAGCCTCTCGTTCAGACATGAGCCACTTACTTCCTTCGCCGACTTTACCTACCCCAACTGCGTCGGCCCGGGGGTGTATGACATCCACAGTCCTAACATCCCCACCATCCATCGATTGTCGACTTGCTGCTCAGGGCAACGCAGCACATCCTGTCCGGCAGCTATGGGTGAACCCGACTGCGGTTTGAAGACTCGTACCTGGGACGAGTGCCGCGCGCGTTGCACAACATGTCGCCGCCGCCACTGAGTTGCGCGCATCAAGCCACAGTGACGAGAAAGCTGTGTGTGTTTGTGTTTGTGGGTAAGAATGTGTGCTGACCGCGTCGAGGTAATCTCGTGCGGGCTGCATGTTCCACATGCCTCACTTTGAGTTGATGCGAATGGATGCTGCAGGTGCACCCGTCTCTTCGATTTTTTGTTTTGTTTTCCGCTGTTATCAACGCAGCAACGAGGCATGCGCAGAGCTGTGGATAGCGAGACAAGGAGCCTTCG
>RAIA01000047.1:0-170000 GCA_003664395.1 Leishmania lainsoni
CCCTGAACCCTAACCCTAACCCTAACCCTAACCCTAACCCTAACCCTAACCCTAATGCCACCGCCGTGTGTGATAAGGTGCTTGCGAAGATATAGAGGCATGATGTGGGGAAGATTTGTGGAAGGCATATGGGTATAGAGGGAGTCTTCGCAATCCCATTGGGAAGCGGCAAGGCAGGCACGCAACCACGATCGCGGCGCTGCGTCATGGTTATGCCGCCGGCCTCCCCTATCGCGGTCAGTCGCGTGAGGGCACATCCAATCGTCTTGGACTTCTTTCGTGTGCTTTTTCTTATGGCTTGGCACCGGTACCGGGGAAGCCTCCCCCACCGTGCGCCTTCTCATTACGGTCAGAGGGCTGCATGCCAAACGGACCCGCGGGGAGTCAACAGAAGCAAGGAAAACATTAGGTCAGCCACCGAAAAACACTCAAGCTACAAGTGCTAGCATCCTCAGCGGCGCGCAGGAACGCACGTACACGAATCACGGCGGCGCTGCGGTCGGGAAATCTACAAAACACGGAAGCTACAGAACCCGAAGGGATCTGCGGGAACCACCGGGAACCCGTGCCGCAGAGGAAACTACCAACACACCATACTTGGAAAGGAATCAGGGAGGAAGAAAACAGGGTGGGCTGAACAAATAAGGGGGAACTGATAGGATGATGGGTGCGCCAACTCGCTTTCAATTGTGTTGTCCGCGAGGGTCTGTGCCGTCTCAGCCCGTTCCCGCACCTGACCCGTTGTGGGTCTTCTTTTTTGCCATATTAGGGGACAAGTCGTCACCGGTGAAGACCGTTAGGTCCGTTTTCAGGGAAGGGAGAAAACAGCTCAGCGCCAGGCGCCTGCCATCAGGAAAGAGGAGTAAAGGAAGGGAAACGCTCGCGGATTGAGACGAGAAATGTTATAAGAAACGTTTTGAAAATTCGTTCAAAACGAGAAACTGACTTGAAACATCATTTTACGAAACACTACCACTCGTAAAAAAAAAAAACACAACTCTTCTCCTGCGTTGGTAGGCTCAACGTGCGGTTAGTCCACGCTACGGTCAACCCCGCACCCTCCCGTGGTTCCCGGAAAAACCCGGTCCGTCTTTCTGTGGCCTTCCGGTCCGCCCGGTCATCCGAGAGATTCGTGTCTAGGGTTGGGTGGGTGGGCGTTTTTGCGTCGCGGACCGCATCACTCGCTTAGTGTGATTACTGGAGGAGAGAAAACAAGGAACGAAAGGGAAAAGTAAGAATCCATAAGTATACATTATCTCCGACCTGGGACCGCAATTTCCACATTGTGAAATTTATGGCACCCAGCCGATCAACTTTCCCAGATCCAACACCACATCCCACCTACCACCCCTCCCCCTGTCTAAGGTCAAGTGACATTCGATTGCCTTTGTGTTCTTACACGTCGCCAATGGAACCCTAACCCCAACCCTAACCCTAACCCTAACCGTGTACCCTGCCGCTTCCCTCGGGAGGATTTTCCAGGTACTGTGAGAGAGGCTGTCGCGGTGATTGTAATGGTGGCCATGAAGGCCGTAATGCAGAGTATTGCCGGGCGGGAAGCCTTTCTTGTGCAGGAAGGAGCGGTAAAGCATGCAGGACACCGTTGGGAATGTGGGCATGTTATAGGGGACGAGGGAGTCGAGAAGGAGCCCTTGTCGTCAGGGTGTATCGCCAACGGTTCAAGCACAACGCCAGCGTTGCTTACGTCCATGCGGTGGACGGTGCGCAATGTCTTCAGGAGCTCTACGGAAGAAGTATGCATGGCTCATGGTGAAGTAGTGCGGAGTACAGGCAAAGGGAGACCGCGCCCCCTTGGTCACCTCATGCAGCACACAGGATGTGAGTGGCCAAGAGAGGAATGTTCTCCGCGCAAAGCCTGCAGCGGCCCGTCATGGTCTGTGGTCTACTCACGCAGAGGTTTCGGCTGAACGAAATCACAGCTGCACAGCGCGGTGCGAACTCTGTGTACACGTCGGTTGTCGAAGATACCGCTTTTCTGGCAAGGTGCAGGCGTGGTCATCCCAAGAGCGCTTCGTGCGGCACGCCATCACCGTTGGAGCCCGCACGTTCCCGCGCATACCGCTCATGGGGCACCCCGTTGTCGGCATCATGGTGGCACACCGGGTGTGTTGCCTCCATATCCCCCCAGCGCGGCGCCCCTGCTGCGCACAGTAACGGCTACCACACTGCGCAGGAACCGCACAGCACGCAAGTAGCGACACAGGAGAAAGCAGCGAATCCGGCACAGCTGCGCTCCAAGGCGCATGAGGAGCAGCGGAAAGAAAGTGGAACGTGGATGAGCGGTGGGCACGGGACGCGCAGACGTAAGTTCTCGCGGTTGAGCCTTTGCTGGTAGCGCACCACGCCGTGACACGCAGGCACGAGCAGCAAAAAAAGGTCCCGGAGAGAGGAGCCGGGCCGGTGCAGCAGAGTAGGGAGCCGAAAGCGGACGACTCTGCAAACAGGTCGCTTCCGCCGCATCGGATCCATGGAACTCCTCACGCACAAAACCCTCTCCAAACAAAAAGACACACCAACTCACCAACGCGCCTTCGCAGAGACATACGCCGCAACAAGTTGACCGAGTTTGCTGCGCTCCTCACCTCCCTTGGTGTGTCTTTTGGGGATGAGCAGTGGCATTGTCTTGCGTTCTGCCTTTTTGGCGTGCGGCTGTGGAAGCCGACCCAGAGACCCCGGTGCGACGATGAGCGTTTAGACGGTGGCCGGGAGGCTTATTCCGGAACGCGGAGGGCCCGTCGCGAGCAACGTGCTTTCAGCTGGCATGATTTACTATTTGATTCTCGCACTTGCGAGTCGCAGGCGTTTCCTGCGACTTCTGCCATAGCGGAGCCTTGAAGGCGTATGAGCTGTGGGCCGCTTATTTCTTGGCATCGCATTGGGGGGCTTTGGGGTGCACAAAAACGGAGCCCCAAACGCGAAGGCGCCGCCCACACTTCCGGCGGGATAAAAGGACTGGCGGACAGGGGCCATTATCCAATCCACTTTCAATCGGTGCAGCATGAAGTTTTTCACCGGCCGTAGCCTTGCACGGGGTTACAGGGCAACCGCGCTGCTCACGGCAAGCGCCCCCCCCGCAGGAGTTGAACGGAGCGGTGCGAGACGGAAAGCGCATAGCGGCGCAGCACGTTCTTTTCGGGAAGGGGCATCGCGCACCCCACCGACCCAAGGCGTACCCCTGCACGCACGAGGTTGCCGAGCTTCGGGCAACGCCGACCTGCTAAAAGTAAACGGCCCTTGTGGCGTTATAGCCGGACCCCCTTTTTAAACCTCACTGTCGTTGCACTTCTGCGATGTGGACTTGCGGGGGTAAAGGTCCTCTCTATGTGCTGTCTTGAATATGCCGATGACAATCTAAACAGCAGGTGAGGACGCCCTTCTGGTATCTCCTAAGCGAGCTGCTGCGATAATTAGGTAGTGGTTATATTTTGTTGTGGCGCCGCTTTTTCAATGAATCTGGTGGAGGCTTCTTGGGCATGTATAGCCTTTTACAGGGTGACTGGGAGCGCTACTTCAAGTGACATGCTGTAAAGAGGTCAGTTCATCCGTGGTAAATTCTCCTTTCTATGTGCAAATACGGTTTCGTTAATGAAACCACTTTTTTATGCTAGTGGTACCTAAGCGCTGCTTTTGGGAGTTTGAGAAAAACTGCATTTGTGCACACCCAGTCGTGAAACGCGCTAACGACCAAGGGAATACTTCTTTGTTTGCGTGCAGAGAAGTATTGAGTAGCTGCGCTGGACTAGGCTCGCATCTTACTTTTTAGTTGAGGATTTGCGTTTCATGCCTTAGTTCTGAAAGTGAGACGCATAGTCTCTGTGTGAGTGTTGTAAATGACACTGTCATATGCAAAGGGAGGCTGCGTATGCGAGAGAGACTGTTGCTTTCCGCGTAAGCCCCACGACAACGACCCGCTCTTTTGTGGTGCGTCCGCCCCATGAGCTATTCTCTACCCATGCTACTTTCCTCTGCTGCTCTTCTCTTTTCTCCTCTTTACGTCATCCTTTGCTCTGAACACACAGCAAATTCTTGCATGGCAAGCGAGCAATCTGCAGGATTCGGGGACTGTAGACTCTGAGTCGTTTTTCCGCTCTGTAACTTCCTGTACCACTCTAGATACTCGCTTTTTTTTTGTACCTTTTTTCTGTGTATTTACCGATTTTTTTTCCTCTATACAAGCACAAATTATTTTTCCTTTTTTTTTGCAGGTACTGCTTTCGAGATGCTTGCCACCCTAACAGATATCACGAATGTGCAGGCAACAGTTCTGCCGCCGCAAAAGGTGAAGATTGTGGCACTGAATGTGGCTCCTGCAGTCCGGGCAGTGACTAAACACAGCGTTGCGCAACATAACCCGTACAAATGGAAGTGCTTGCCTGCTGGTACTCACTCGGCCGCGGACGCGATGGCTGATCAGGAGGCTGCTTACCCGATGCCTGTCCAGGAGCTGTTTCAGGAAAAGGAGGACCGTGCCCCTCCAGCTCCTTGTGGGCCATTGGTGTGCAACACCCTGGTGCAATTCAAGTGTCATCAAGCCGAATTTCTCTCATCTATGGTGGTGGATAAAGGCCAATACGTTGTGGTGCAAGGCGACCGTGGTATTGACATTGGGGTCGTCATCCGGATCAACACCTCCTCTCAAAAAACGTACGTGGAATGCACTGGGCCTGTGGGGAGCATTTTGCGGCACGCAACGCAACGGGAAGTGGACTACTGGGCCACAGATCTCAAAGATGCGGAGGCGATTGCTGCCGCCTTCTGTCAGGCAAAGGTACGTTCGCATGGCCTGCCCATGGAGATTGCGTATGCGGAGTACCAGTTTGACAAAAAAAAGCTGACATTCTATTACGAAGCGCGCACCCGCATTGACTTTGTCCAACTCCTAAAGGAACTTTACCGCGAGTATGGGTGCCGTATATGGATGGAGAAGCTTCGCAGTCACGAGTGAGAAACTCCTCATGGTGTATTCTGTAGCGTAGTCACCAAAAAAGTGTTTTTCAATGTACTGACGCGAACATTTTTTTCTTTTGCTTCTGTGCTTCCTCTCTGTTTTTACTGGGCGGCTCCACTTTTTTTTTCTATGTATGCACTCCTGGTTTTTGTATTTTGTCGACGCATAGAGGAAATAGGATGCCACTTGCTGTCTAACGTTCTGTTATGGACCTTCTTCATTCTGCGCTCGATCTTATTGCCCAGGAATCGCTTGCTTGTGATATGTTGCCCTATGGACAGCACTCAGAACGAGTGGTGTTATACTGAAAAAAAAGTGAGACTACCTCTCTTTGTTTCTCTGGACAATGCTGCTTTTCAGTGGAAAAAAAGATCAAGGGGAGTCGCTGGACGAGTGAGCGTAAGTATAGACTTCTTTTGATGCTGTTCTAGCAGTAGTGGTCCGTATCGTGGCATTCGCTCTTTCTACTGAGGGAATAAACGTTTTGAGCTGAGGTTTTCTTGTTTAACTATGTCTCATTTTTTCCCCGCCTTTCCTTGCTGAATTTTTTTTTCTGTTTCCTTGCCGCTTCTGTACAACGATTGCAGCTTTTCCATTACAATCTTCGTTAAAGATTATTGCATAGACGTTGACAGAGTTTTGAGCAAGTTATGAACAAAATTTTTTGAGATAGACTTCACCCGCAAGGGTTAGATTTTTTTCTCGGTGCTTCCTCTCACTCGTTCTTCTTTGTTTTTCCTTTGGGTCAAGTGAAACGGAAAAAAAAAGAAGCATTAGAAAGGCACGAATTACGTATATATATACGGTGGTCTAGTGCGGTTTAGTTGTGGGGGCACTGCGAATTCTATGGAGACGCTGGCAAACCCTTTCGTCCGATGCTTGCTGACGGCGTGGTGAGCGAAACTCCCAGGCGTGGTGTCGAAGATGCTTATGGTGCTCTACATCCTGATGTCTATATCTTCTCTGCAATCTGCGCTTCTTTGTTTCTCATATCAACTAAATGTGCACACACATACGTATTGGCTGCTTTGTGACCCCAATGGTACCCTTGCTGAAGATGGTTAGAACCGCAGGTAATCAATCGCCTTTTATTCTGTTCTTCACCGTGTCAAAAAAAAATGTTCTGTCAGGCACTAACTGCTGGCAAGCGCACGTATATGCTTGCTTTTAACAGCAAGGCGAAGGCGCGACCGAATTTCGGTCTGCGTGGTGTCGGATACTGGTCGAGCGAAGTGTACCACAAGCCAGGGCAGAATTACTGGATGGCCGTGTGCTGCACCGTCCCGTTCCTTCTTGTCGGCGCGATCATGATGGACGGCTTCTGGGCGAAGCTGGATGACATTTCAGGTGGTGGTCCGAGCGTTCTGGACTATGGTTGGCGTTCCCAGGATCGCAAGCCATGGGACTTCTCTTTTGATATTGGTGAGGGCTATGCTGCTGGTCCAGCCACCTATCGTCCTGCTTCTGGAGCTGTGGAGCTAGGTCACCATTAGGAATGCCGAGTTTCAGTTGTGGAACTTGGCGAAAAGAAAAACTAGAGAAAAGAGCACGTAGCGGTGTCTTGTAGCTTTGTCTTCATTTGTTTTTTTTCTTGGCTGTAAAGGTTGTGCTTTTGGGCCTGTCTCCTCCAGGTTTTCATTTACCATGATGGTGATGCTGGAACATCAAAAAAAAAAAGAAGTAAAAAGAGAGAAAAATAATGGCTGGATTGAAGGTATATCTGTCAGCCGCTGAGATCGCGCTACCGGTCACCACGGTCGCGTCTTGACGCTGGATCCTTTCTTTTTCCACCTGTAGTTTGTGGTGGTAGCACTTCCGTTCTTGTTAGAAGCGAGTATTGCCTGAAAGAGGTTGATGTTGATGTATTGCTGTGTAGCACCTACCAGCGAATGCTCTTTTCACGATGAGTGTCATGTAATGGTTAGTTTCTGTTTCACTTCTCTGCCTTTCTAACCGGGTTCTTTTCCCTCCTCAACTTTTCGTGGTATAGAAATGATCTGTAGGGTGCCATCCGATGGCGGTGTGGAGGATAGCACGAAGAGTGTATCGGTTCGAGTTGTATCTCCCCGCCACACTTTCTGCGGTGTGGCGGAACAGAATGTAAGAGGACTGTTTAAGGACAGCGGCACCGTCTTCCTTTGTGACTCTTGCCTCTCCATTTTTGCACACGCGAGTCATTTGCAGCAGCATGTACAAGGTTGTCGTAATGCTTTCTGGATCCCAGGCGATGAGGTGTATAGGGACGAGGAACATCGCTTTTGTGTGTTTGCGCTCGATGGTAGAAAGCCTCAGTGTGTTGCTCTGGCACGACGAATTTGCCTTTTGTCAAAGCTGTTCCTTGTCGACAAGGTGACGCTTGATGACGTCCACTTTTTCTCATTTATGGCGCTCTTCGAGGTGGATGATGAGGGGTTTCACTTTGTGGGCTACTTCAGTAAGGAGTGGACAAGCAGCTCGGGTTGTGTTAATACTCTATCCTGCGTGATGGTGTTGCCGCCTTTTCGATCGAAAGGGTATGGTGGCTTTCTCGTCCGACTGTCATACGAGATGGCGCGGGTGGAAGGTATTGTTGGGACCCCGGAGCGCCCACTTAGCACGAGCGGAAATGCTCTCTTTCGCAGAGTGTGGCGGGAGGAGGTTCTGTTTGCTGTATTTGCACTGGAGGAACGAGGTATCCCGATAACGGTAGGGGAGCTGAGCAAGGCGTCAAGTCTTATTATTGAAGATGTGCTAGTTGCGCTGCAGGACTTGGATGTTCTTTTTAGTGTCGGGAAGCAAGGACCACTGCTGGTCGTTAACGTCTCGGAGAAGAGGAGACTTCTACAGCGGCGGCTGGCCGCTGAAAAGTTGTACTGGACCAGCGCGCCGTCATGAGCTCTTGAAGACATATATATATATATATTCGAGCGTGTATGTAGGTCTTTCTACTACAAGGAGACGATTCTGCCCGGACTAAGAAGCAGAAAATCAAGTGAAAGAGGGGTGTTGAGGGAGCAACTGGCGCTCGTATAGACAACCTACTCATTTGTATGTCCGCAGGTTTGTGGGTGAGAAGGCGTCTTCATAGGCAGCTTTCCAAGCCCGAAGCTCTACTCTACTCTCTGTTGTTGTCTCTCCGTACCAGCATCTCTGTGTGAAAACGTTTTCTGCTTAGCTCTCTGTGCCTCGGCGCTGTGTCCTAAAAAGCGACCCTGATCCTCTTACCCTTTTCTGGGGTGCATATCATGGTCTGTGTGTTGCCTTTAGAGGTCCAGGTGACAGCTCACTTGCTCCTTTATGGAAAAAAAAAGAGAGAATCCGAGCTGTAAATTGAGAAACCCGACTCCGAACAGTATGGAGTTTATCGAGGTGACTAATGTGACGTTCCCCGTAGGCCTCGAACATACTCGACGCACACTTTTGAGGCTGTTCGAGAGGGTGCAATCTGTGGAGGATATTGTGGTGGACGTGCGACAGAGTCGGGCGATGATTTCCTTCACAGAATCCTCGGCGGCACAGGAGGCGTTGGTATTGCTTGACGGTTTTCCGCTTTTTGGACGGGCACTGTGTCTGCATGTCTCACCTCCCCCAGCTTCACCGATTCGTGGGTACATTGTGGCGACGAAGCCCTCAAAGTACCTGCTCGTGCGCAACACACCCTATCTGACCGTGGTGGTGAAGCTGAAGCACGTTGCCGGCGTTGTCGCGATCACATCAGCGGGGGTGAACAGCTGCTTTGTCGTGGCGGAGTCTGTTGAGGATACGATACTCCTGAAGGAGGTACTGCTGTCTCACCCCAGCAGGTGGGGTACTGAGGTGTTTGTGTCTTACCTGCGAAAGCTGCCGTGACGCGTCACTACTTTCTCTCTGCTGCTTTCTCGCCTTCACGTAAGACTTTTCTGCCACTCCATAGCGTTGTCGCCCCCACGCACGCCGGCAAGGGTACGAGACACACACATACGACGAAGAAGGAATGGATGCAACGACGTTGTTGAGATGCATCAGGGATGTCGAGAAGGTAAACCGTCAAAGTGTGGACGAGGCGGACCGTGAGCTGAAAGCGGCGGTGTTACTGTTCAACAACCAAGTGCGACTCTTGGGCGGCTCTCATTCATGGCTAATCCCAATAAAGATGGCTCCTGATGAGGAGGACGCATTCCTGGCGACTCCTGAGCAATTCTTCTTGACCCTGACAGAGGAAGAAGTGGCCGCGATGTATCCAGAGCAGGTGTCCCGGCATATACCGCATCTGTGC
This sequence comes from Leishmania lainsoni, assembly GCA_003664395.1. NCBI lineage: Eukaryota > Euglenozoa > Kinetoplastea > Trypanosomatida > Trypanosomatidae > Leishmania > Leishmania lainsoni. The sequence goes on from RAIA01000047.1 coordinate 9,204, forward strand.
GAATGCCTACGCACCGAGGAATGTGTCGCGGCTGCTGCAAGACTACACGATGTGGTGAAGTGGCATGGCAGGCAGCTTCTCGGTTCCCAAGAGCTTCGACTTGCGTGGCGCCGTATCAGAGCCTCGCTGGAAAATCTGTTGGAGTGCAGTACGGCAGCAGGTCAACGCTGCAGTGTAAGCACCACGCTGCAAATGATGGACGCGCTCATGAGATAAGTGTATTCGTTGGACAAGGACAGAGGAGCTTTTTGTGTGTGCCTGTGTGTGGCACGCGCTATGGATCTGCTATTTTAAAGACCGTAAGCTGCTGTAGTGGTCGTGGAAAAAAAAGAAAAGCATAGTGTTTGCGTCTGTGAGGACCCGACACTCTCCCTGGGACGGTGTGTTTGCGCCACGGCGTGGCTCTTGTGCCTCCACACATTACGCCTGTTTCACGAAGACATGCACGGATCGACGTTTTTCTGGCGCATTGGAGGTCTACTCGTTGAAAAAATCCTCCTCGCGCGTCTGCACGTTCTCTCTGTATGCTTGTTTACTTCTTGTCTTTGCACTCTCTTTGCGCTCTGCGTCACAATGCAGAATACTCAGATTGCAGTTTCTTCTCGTGAATCTAACGTTTTCTTTTTTCGTACAGGATGAACTTCTTCGCGATCAGCTCCAGCGATAGCGATAGTGAGTCAGAGAAGAGTCTGCTCCGCGAGGAGGTGCCGGAGACGCAGATCAACCCATTCTGGTTTGAGTGGACGGATGAGGAGGAGCTTGAGGAGCGCCAGGAGGTGATTCCCAAAAAAGAAAAGGCGGCCAACTCTATTCAAGCGCTCTGCGACACGTTCGACTACAATGCTGGCAACGAGTCGTGGCATGAGGCGCTCGAAACGTTTAAGCACATGCGCGATGAGGTACACAACTTTGTGCGCAAGTACAAAGTGGCGCCGCAGGCACTGCAGAACTGCCTTCAGGACATGCCAAACTTGGCGGAGTATCTGGAGGGCAAGGGGCGCGAGGACTTTGCGAATCGCTTGGAGTTTAAGAGCCTGAAGGACCTTGTGACCTTGGTTGAGGAGACTGAGAAGCTCTACAAAAAGGAGCTGGAGGAGCTGGCAAAGGGTCCGGAGAACGAAGACGGTGTGCAGGACGAGGACGAGGATGCTGGTGCGGAGCTGACCGAGTCGGAGTACGCGCAGATCCTCGAGGATATCTCCGGCTCCCGCGAAGTGAATCTGGTCGGCAAGATCGAGAAGGTGATTCGCGCGTGTGGCCGCAAGGGGTACACGAACCTGGAGATCTCCGCCATGGGTATTGCGGTCTCGACTGTTCTGCGGCGCGACAGCCGCAAGCTGCTTGTGAGCTCCGACACCTGGGAGCGTGCCTTCAAGTGGGGTGCCAAGTTCTTCAGTCGCATGATCGCCGCCACTAACGTGCGCTTCGTTGAGGACTCATCGTCAGTGAGCGCACGTAACATTGTCGTGCCGGGCGGCATCCACGGCTTTTTGACGTACCTGCACACAGAGCTAGTGAACAAGTCGAAGTTCGAGGAGGTAGCCAGCCAGGAGTACCTTAAGATCATCGCCTTCGAGAACGACCTCGCCGTTCTCGCTGATCGTGCGCTAGGTTACTATCAGGTTCGCAAGAGGGTTGAGCCGTTAAAGGCGTGCATTGCCATCCTCTTCGATATTCTCGGCCAGCGTCGTCAGGAGGCTCATCAGCTTTTCTACAACTCGCTCTCCTCGACAGACACTCTCACCATCATCTCGGAGTCTGTCTTTGATACTGTTCGCGCTCTCCACAAGCTTAGCCTTCAAGTAAAGCCAAGTGCTGCCCTTTCAGTGTCGGGTGTGTGTCACGTTGCATACCAGTACGGCCTGTGCGGCCTGTACCGCGAGGGTCGCGACTACCTGCTGCGAACGGGTGTGGCCAACAGCATCACTGTCGCCGATGCCCCACTAGCAATCTTGCTAAATAGGGCCATTGCGCAGCTCGGGTTGGCTGCGTTCATCGCGGGAGACATTCCTACGGCGCACCAATTGCTGCGCACCATCTGGAGCCTTCGGTCAAACCAGGTGCTGATCGGGCAGTCGCCACCGCCCAAGTCGGTACTCGATGACGAGCACGCGGAGATGGAGTACCGCCGCTTGCTTCTTCCTCCTCATATGTACATGCCCATCGCGCAGCTGGAGCTGGCGTCCGTCCTCTCTGGCCTCATCATGGGTGTAAAGATGGAGGCACAGAATCCGTACGAGCGCAATCACATGGAGCGCTACGTGTACAACACTGTCACGCGTACGCCAGATCTCATGGGAAAGCCATTCTCCTTCAAGGAGCAGGTGGCTGTTGCGTACGAGCACCTGAAGGCTGGTAATTACATCAGTGCGAAGGAGCAGGTGGAGGCGATGACCACGTTCGACACGCTCCCATCGGGCAAGGAGGCGCGCAGACTCTATCTGCAGACCCTGAAGGAGGTTGCACTGCTTGTTTTCTGCTACTCGAACCGTACAAGTTTCTCAACCATGTCCGTCGCCAACCTGGCCATCAAGTTCGACATGGAGGAAAGCGACGTGCGGCGGTCAGTCAACGAGATGCTGTCGGAGAACACCACGCTCAGCGCGTACTGGGACCGCGATGACGCGTACTTGTACCTGGACCGAAATAATGCGACGCGCCTCCAGCACTTGGTGAAGGGGACGTCGGAGAGCATCTCCATTTTGGCAAAGCACTGTGAAAGCCGCCTTCGTGCAGGCGGTGGCCGTGGCCGCGGTCGCAGTGGTGCTACTGGTGGCCGAGGCGGTGCTGGCGGCCGTGGTGCCGGTGGACGTGGCCGTGGCGGCCGTTAGGCTTGTAAGAGTGGCCCTTTCACTGACGAAGACGCAAAAAGAAAAGAAATAAGCGACGCTATAGTAGTGTGTACTTGCCGCAAAACTGGTAGCGGCGAACATGTGTCTAACAACTAAGAAAAGGGGAAAAAGGAAAGCTCACCACAGGTGACTTTCCTCGTTTTTGTCTGTTTCGTGTCGTTGTTTGTGTGGCGCACGACTCGGTGTTGTGCACGTATCAGATCTGGCTTTTCGTACTTGTTTTAGGAGCGTTGGTGCTCGGGGTCAAGGTAATGGTTGTCGATTGGGTATTTAAGGTAACTTTTAAAACCGGTTTCTAGATCCAGAAAATGGACTGGCGAGGCGCGTCTTGTCACGCTACCGTTCGCTATCGGACCTGACTGTTTGCTTGGCTGCTTCTTCGCTGCAGTGCCGGCGAGTGCCTGTCATGGACATTTTGCTGTGGTGTCTTATCAAGCACTTGCTAATTGGGCATTGCCTTGTTGCTTTGCTCTAACCGAGCGCAGGAAGACCCCGAGCGTGTTGTGAATTGGTACACCTTGTCGTCACGCCTCATCATCTCCTGACGATGGGGCTTGCCTTTCTCTGGCTGTTCTCGTTCTTTTGAGCGAGAGGAAGCTCTTGAGCACTACAATCTGACTATCGTGCCTGTCGCTGTTACGATGTACCCTTCCGCTTCTTCCTCCTTACTCCTCTGTCCCATTCCCCCTGCTGGCGGTAGCAGGAGCTGGCGGCTTGGCATTCGTTTGATGTGAATCGAGAAAGGCAAGCCATGTTTCAAAGCGGCAGCAGCGCGAGGCCGAAGCTAGAGCCTGCAGCAGCTGGCTCATACCAGCCGGCACAGATCTCGCGGGAAAAGTACGAAAAGATTGTTCAGGGAAGAAATCGCTTCTTCTTGACTGCTATCGGCAGTGTCGCGCTTTTCTTGGGCATTAGCTCTCTTCCTCAGTTTCTCATCTATCGATGTGCGCGCCGGCTGTACCGAAAGTACTGTCACGGTAAGGTACTCGACCTTTCTCCGAAGCTGTATGACGAAAAGGACGTAGCGTTGTACGAGATGTCTAAGGCTGTTTGTGTTGAGTTTCTTATCGAGGAAAAGGTTGTAGACGATGGTCACTACCGCTCAGCTGAGGCGCTGCCAGAGGAGCAGCAGGAGAAACGGCGGCGCGCCATGACGCTTGATTTTATGATTCGTAACGACCATAACTGGGTTGGCAGTACAGTGAATTTCGCTACCGTTCTTCGTGGAGACACACAGCTCTCTGGCTTTCAGAAGTACGACTGCGTGCTTCTTCGTGACGAGCTTCTCAACCTGAACGAAACCAAAGCCCGCAATCTCTTTGATTCTGCAGTGCAGTACGTGAAGGAGGACGGACTGTTTCTTGTTATGGATGTCGGAAAGGCAACGTATCCGCGGCTGAACAAGCTGGCTCGCTGGTTTAACAATGCTACAAACAGTAATATGTGTTTTGTGCACGACTATCACGGGTGGATTAGTGAGAGTATGTTGTACGATGTCAAGGAGGAACAGAGGTGCCTTTTCGGTTTCTACTACGCCCTTGTTCTTCAGCCGCGGAAGGCCTCGCCAACGATGCCACCGAAGACGGAAGCGCCCGTGACCGAGGCATTCGAGGGACAACAACTGTCTCATCGAAACAGTGCATCATAGTCACAGAATCGACGGGCGCCCATTAAGACGAAAAAGGAGAGAAAACAATACGTGCGCTTTGTTTCGCTTGTACTTCGCACAGGGGCACATCGCTTTCGAGTGCGCTCTTATTGCTTCCTGGGCAACCAGTATCTATGGGGAGGGGGTGGCATATGGGTACCGTCGCTTCCAGTGGCTTACGCCGCGAATGAAGCGCCGCTGCGCAAGGTGTGACCTCTACCCTTTAGCTTCTCTGTTCTGCTCGCTACCTCGTTGTCTGCGTGACCGTTACCACTCTACATTAACTTATCTCTCTCTTGTCCTTTTCTATGTGTTCTTTTGCTATCACTTCGTCACTTTTGCGTAACCTCTTGGGTGGATACCGTGGTTCATATATATGTGAGCGCAGAGTGTTTTTGTATTGAGACTTGTCGCAGTCGAGAACGACACACATTTGCGTTTTCTTTTTCCTTTTCGGTTCGGTTGCATTTCCCACCTACGCGCATCGTCATAGCCCGTTGAACACTACTAGACAAGAACGGGACGTGGGGTCGTTTTTTTGTGTGTTTTTTTTTTTCTTCCATAGCTTATTGTTAGAGCCCAGTCACTTTTTCGTTTTTGACTTTGTTGAGTGTGCGCAAGCGAGATGTCAACGGGTCCTCAGGAGTCTATCGATGAGCTGCGGAGTGAGCTGCAGCAGTTAGAAAACTTACTCATGAAGCGAGAGGAGGCGCTTCTGCACAAAAGACAGCAGTCTCAGAGGCTTAACAGTGATCTGGCCGACGCTCACCTCAAGACAGCTTCGCAAGAAGATTTGAAGGCGACCGCTAGCGATGCGTACCGAGCTGCGTCCCGCGCGAAGCAGGTGCTCGAAAACAACCAGGCACAAAACAGTCAGTCTTTGAGGCCGAATCGGGAGGAGTATGTTAGCCAGCTAATAGTGGCGGACGGCGCGAAAAAGAGCGTTGAGACAGAGGCCGGGGAGATATCTGCTCGGATCAAAGGGCTGAAGGAGAAGAAAGTGGACGCGCAGAAGCGCCTTACGGTGGCTCGTCTCATGTCAATGCTGGACGACTTGCAAAATCTGCTGAAGAAAAAGTGCACGGCCCGAGCGGTGGCGAGGAGACACGGGCACAGGAGCTTCTGAAGACCGTGCAGGAGTTGTCTCGGGAGCGCGAGCGCACGATTCACTTGCTTTCGAAGAAGGAGCGAGAGATGGCCGCCCTTATCAACTTGAAGCAGCAGCGCGTCGAGGAGCTGCGAAGCGAGTTCACACGGAATGTGAGCACGTATGCGGACTCGAACATCAAGGAGCTGTTTGGTGTCGCACAGCGCATCCAGGTGGAGCGCAGCCAGCTTCTGCGAGAAATCGAGCGTCTTGAGGAGGCAAATCAAAAGATTGCCGATGTCCTTACGGATACCAAGTACACCACAGAGTCGGCAATCAAGGATCGTGATACGGCGCTGTCGGGCGTCACAATGATGGGTGTTTCGCTGAACCCAGAAAAGGAGTGCTTGCAGTTGCGCGAGCGCATTAATAAGGCCAACGCAGAGCGTCGAATGTACATGCTGAAGACAGAGGAGTTGCAGGGAAACATTGACGAGGAGACGTTGACGTACAACGCCTGTATGTCAAAGCTTGGCAAGGAGTTTCTTTTCTACCAAGATGAGAGCATCCGTTTTGAAAAGGAGAACAAGAAGCTTAAAGGCCTTTGTGACGCTCTCGCTAGGTCGCTCGGTGACTAGCCGAGACGCAGAAGGCAGCTTTTCATTCACTTGATGTGTTGCTCCTAACGTGGTCTTCTGTACACATTTTGCTCGAGTATCTTCCTATGAGTGTATAGATCTTCTTTTGCTGTCAATGGCGGCGACCTGCTCTCGCTGTTGACCAATCTCGTGCGCACTCTTTTTTTCAAGAAGTAGAGCAGGAAGAGTGAGGGCCGCTGGGAAAGTATCCGTTCGGTATTTTTTTCCGGTAGTGAGTAGCATCAGAGAAGAGATCAACTGCGCGCACTCTCACCAGATGTTGTCCTTACGAGTCTACCGAGCACCCCTCTTTGTTTTTGAGGGGAATGATGGCAAAATTGCATGGTAGGTGAGTTCTCTGCTGCGGTGGCTTAATTGGCAGCAATGTGCTCATTCCTATTTCTTTTTTCCACTGTTGTATCTGCGCTATCGAAGTAGAAAGCTGCTGTCTCTGCTGTTCTCTTTTCTATCTCATTCTCCAGTTTTAGTCGGTTGCGCAATCTTTTCACAAGAGGTGTGCGTGCACCACGTTACACGGTAAAAATGGTCTTTGAGCTCACTCCACCGTACGCCTATCACAGTTCTTTGCCGAAGTGCGTAATTCGCATTGACGACAATTGGTATGATTGCACGTCCTGGAGAAACTCGCACCCCGGTGGTGCGCAGATGTGTGATGAGTTCCATGGAAAGGATGCCACAGATGCGTTCTACTCGCTGCACTCGGCGGAGGCGATTCAGAAACTGAAGCGTATGAAGGCACTGCCGCTGAAGGAGGGCGATGGACCTCGCGATCAGATGTCGCTGAACTTTGAGAAGCTCGTCCAGCAGTTGCGAAGTGAGGGGTGGTTTGAGCGGAGGTGGATTAGCGACTTTTCACAGAATATTATTCCTGTCATCGTGCTCTACGTTGTGGGAACGTACCTGAGCTACTCACGTCCTTTCATGGCCGTGATTCTTATCGGACTGGGCATGCAGCAGGGTGGCTGGCTAGCGCATGATTTCACGCACGCCCGTGGCAAGTTTGCCCGCTTTCTCGCCACCACGCTCGGAGGCATGCTCAACGCCTTCTCGGTGGAGTGGTGGTCAAATAAGCACAACACTCATCATATTTTTGTGAATCGAAAAGGCATGGACGCTGATATCCACAACGAGCCTGCCCTGTTCCTCTGGGTTCCGATGTGTCCGAGGATTTCGCGTGCCGCCGCTATCAGCACACCTTCTACCTTGCCGCGTACTCCCTTCTCTATGTTTCGTGGCGGCTGCAGTCGCTGCGCTTTGCAGTGCGCAGCGGCAATAGGCTGGAGCTCTCGCTGATGGCGCTTAACTACCTGTGGTTGGCGCTGTTGCCGTGGAGGGTTTCCTTGGGCAGCGTGCTCCTTGGCGGTTCTGTGTCGCTGTGGTGGTGACGGCGAACCACCAGATAGAGGAGATGATCGAGCATGACGAGCCGTACAACTACGTTGTCGATCAACATCGTGCCACCCGCGGTGTCCACTGCTCCAACCCCTTCTTTGAGTGGTTCTTGGGGGTATGCAATACCAGCTAGAGCATCACCTTTTCCCGATGGTTCCCCGCTACCGTTACCCGAAGCTGCGACGTATTCTACGCAAGTTCGCCGAGGATAATGGGCTTCCGTTCCACGTTGAAGGAGTCTGGACGATCACCAAGATGAACTTTGATGTCTTGTACCGTGTCGCCACGAAGCCTGCTGTGAATTCAGTGGAGGCTAGGTAACGTAAGTGGGTCGAGCGTTGGGATGTTTGAATGAGTGGCGCAATCTGAACGTTTCAACCTGTTATGCTCTAGCAAGAGCAGATGCAATTGGGACAAGAAATACAGAAAACAAAGATTGAACGTGACGTTGTTTTTCTGATGTGTCATATTCTTTTGAGTGAGATTGCGGCAGTGATCATTACCAGCAGCAGATGAGCTCGTTTTCTTTTCCTCGGCTTTCTTCTCCATCTTATGTGAGTGCTAGAGTTACCGGGGCATAGTATATCCTGGTCTCTTTGTTTCCCCCTTCTCCACTCTCATTCTCTTTTACCTCCTCTGCTAACGAAGCCCAGCCATGAGGCATCTCGGAAGAGGTGCTGTTTTGCATCGAATTTAATAGTTATTGCGTTCAAGTTCAGACGGCGACCCATCGAAACTGTGAAAAGAGACGATGCAGGGGAATGCTGCATCATACTTTATTGTCAGCAACCCGAGAGCTGATTTTTGCTGTTGTTCTAGCGATTCTTATATATATATATATATTCCATGCTCTGTTCATGCCTCACTTTGCATCATACTAATCTCACAATTAGTACTAAATATTCATTTGCTCTTGTGCTTAGTAGGTGCCTTTCTAATGCTAAGCCACTATCGATACGAACAGGATGACTAACAGAAGTTAAATCCAGGAGGGAAGGTTCTTTTGAATTTGCATGTTTCACTTCTGTGCTCAGGTGACTTGTGCTCTTCTTGTGGTAGACTCGCTGCTTAGAGCTCGGTGAGTTTTGTGCCCGCTGAGGTGCGTGCTAGGACTTATCCCAGTACTCATTACCGCTTTCCTTTTTTAGTTCAGATGCGTCAGTGACAACAGGTGAGGGAGCACAGTATTCGTCTGTTGTTTGAACTTTTTGATTTTGCTTCGATTGTCAGCAGTATTCATGCATGATGGGGAAGCGCGCTCTTGACGGCACAACATCGTCTTCTCGCTGTGGCGCAAAATTTGAATGGGTGCGCGTATTTAGTATGTGTTACAAACTTCCTGACTGACTCCTTCTTGCTTTCTCTCTTCTCCATTTGTCTCTCTCGATCTGCTTCTCCGTTCTTTTGGGAATATGTACATGCGTTTTTCTCTTTCTTGGCTGCCGTGCGTTGTTGTACACTTGCAACGTTGCCTTCATTCGGTATCTTGGCTTGGGTACAGTTCTCCACTATCCGATTCTTGATGGTACTGCTTTATAGGCACGAAAAATGAAGTTCTTATACGTTGTGTTCTTCGTGTGCACCCTTCTCCTCTGCTTCACATCCGCAGAGGTGCAGGTGGCCACCCAGGGTAACTTTGACAGCGTCGTTAGCGGCGATCTGACGTTGGTCAAGTTTTACGCTCCGTGGTGCGGTCACTGCAAGACACTGGCCCCGGAGTTTGTAAAAGCTGCCGACATGCTGACCGGAATCGCGACGCTGGCGGAGGTCGACTGCACCACGGAGAAGGCCCTCGCTGAGAAGTACGAAATCAAGGGGTTCCCCACACTGTACGTCTTCCGTAGCGGCGTGAAAGTGAAGACCTACGATGGTCCCCGCACTGCTGAGGGCATTGTGTCGTACATGAAGTCGCATGTTGGTCCCTCGATGAAGGTAGTCACAAAGGCTGAGGAGCTCGAGGACCTCAAGAAGGAGAAAATCCCTCTGTGCGTCGTGAAGACAGCGAATGCCGATTCAGAGATGGCGTCGATGATGACCAAGCTGGCTGACGCTCTCCGCTCTGAAATGAACTTTGCCCTCGTGACGGATACTGCCATTTCTCCTGCGGATGCAATGGAGTCTGTCACGGTGTACCGAAGTGGTACGGAGCGCGAGGTGTACGATAGCGCAACGCCGATAACGGACGCTTCAATGAAGAAGTTTCTTGCAACTGCGGTGTTGGACTTCTTTGGTGAGCTTGGCCAGATGAGCTTTCAGAAGTACATGGAGGCGAACAAGGAGAAGCCGCTTGGTTGGGTGTTTATCGACAAGAACACGGATCCGACGCTGAAGAAGTCGCTCGAGGCGGTAGCGGAGAAGTATCGCTCGCAGGTGCTGATGACGTACATTGATGGCGATCAGTACCGACCTGTCTCGCGCCAGCTGGGTATTCCCGAAGGTGCGGAATTCCCGGCGTTCGTGGTCGACCACGATCGCCGCCATCACGTGATGCCGGTCACCATCCCAGTCACGGTCGAGTCAATCGCTGAATTTATTGAGAAGTACCTCAAAGGTGAAACAAAGCAGACCTTGATGTCTGACGAGGTCCCCGCCACGGAAACGGTGAATGGCCTCACGACGGTTGTGGGCCAGACAATCTCCAAGTACACAGACGGCAAGCAGAACGTGATGCTTCTCTTCTACGCGCCGTGGTGCGGGCACTGTCAAAAGCTGCATCCCGATTACGATAAGATGGCCAAGAATCTCCAGTCCGAGAATGTGATCATTGCGAAGATGGATGCCACGACGAACGACTTCGACCGCGAGAAGTTTCAGGTGTCCGGCTTCCCAACGATCTATTTCATTCCAGCTGGCAAGCCGCCGATGTTGTACGAGGGAGGCCGGAGCGCTAAAGAGATGGAGGCGTTCGTGAAGTCCCACATGACAAGTTCCTCCGGCAGCAGTGACGAGGGCGACTTGTAGGGCTACAGTGTATGTGGCATTGAAAGACGTGAGCACTATTTGCTACGTTTTTTTTTTCCGCGACTATTAGTCTTTTCGTTTTGTATTGTTTTGACGACAAAAAGAGCGCGAACACTCCTTCTTCATTCCTTTTCTCTCTTATTTAGCTTTCACCGCTGTGTCCTTTGTGTATGTGTTGTGACATCAACACAGTTTTCGGCACTATTCCCTACCGAGCAAAATTAGTGTGAGGGGAATAGAAGGAAGGAACCTGTGGGCGCGCTCGTTGCTGTTTCATCGGCATAGTTTCGAGGAATCATAATTGGACAAGAAGTGCAATGCTGAAATCAACGCACCTGCAATTATATGTGCTTTCTTTGCTGCATATCGATAAATTGTTCTTGGGCTCAGTAACAATACGCGAAACAAATGACATAAATGGAACGTCTGCACTATTGCCAATGTGACAGTTGTGTATAGATCGTGTTTGCTGTATGCAGGCCGGAGAGCTGCTGTTCTTGCGTGGCGCTGCTGTGTGATCAGAGAGACGGCTTGTGGCAGCCAAGATAATATGTACACCGAACTGATCGTGAATGTTTGTCCCTAGGCGGTGCTGTTCTCAAGCGCGCGAGAGCGAACTGCCGCTTCAAGAGAATTGCACCGTTCCTTTCTCTAATGCATTTACTGTTTGTTGCCGTGCTCGCGATTCTCTCCTCGTGCCTTTTGGCTTCTCTTACACGATTTTGTGCTTACTGACTGTCTTTTACCTGCACACGGTGCGCGCATTCACGGTTGTATATTACGGGCCCGCGAGCGTGTGCGCCAGTGTGCCGCATAAATGCGGTTGTCAAAGGTGCTGCTGCAAGGCAGTGCGCCGGTTTCGTTGATCGGTGACTTGTCCATTCATGCGTGTGTCGGCGTTATTCAAAGCCCCAGTCGCGGTATGCTCCAAGGAGAGCCGGAGTGGTCGTGCAAGCTGCTCTTGACGGAGTGTGGTAGCCCTGCACAGTGGCCCCCAGCCCTCCGTACAGTAGCGACTCAGCAGGTTTTTCGCCTGCGATGCCGAGGAGCAGCCATGGCAGGATACTGCTTCGCAAATCTGAGGGAGGGGGAGCTCGTTCACGTGGTATCAAAGCTCGTTCACAAGCCTAGGTACATAACTGTTCATGGCACCTACTTCACTGCCACAGAGTTGCTAGTGACGGACTCACTAGGCTCGATTGTATCGGTTGCCCAGCTGGTTTAACAGGGAGTCGTGGTTTTTCTGGCCCGCGCGCGATGGTGCCTCTGCTTTTCAAGGCATTTGTGTGTTTACAGCTCTGAAAAAAGAGTGTAGTAATGGTACAAATTTGAAAGGGGCAGTAGTTGTCACCCTCTACAGCGCGTTCACCGCTGTTTCTCACCTTTCTTGCGAGCGTGAGAGTCGAGTTTTGAGGCCCTGAGTACCGGAGTAGCACTGGGGAATACGTGCAGCATTGGACGTGTCGTGTAATTCTTTGCCGTTATTTCCTGATTTCTCCACCGTCGTGCATTCTCTCCCTCTTCATCTTCTTTTGTTGCCTTCCTAGCTTAGACCTCGGGATCATATTTGCGGGGTGACACAGGCCAATCTGAGGTGCTGCTCTTCACTGCGTTTTGTTCCGCTGGCGACTTTTTCCGCCGCAGGTAATTACGATGCAGAGGCGAGTCGGTGTCCTAACTGCTGCTGCTGCGTGCCGCTGCACTCTGCGCCGACTGCGCCACATATGGGATCGTCCCGTACACAAATCGGGCGCTCTGGCCTCTGTGAACTGCGCCTCAAATGCCACTCTGGTGGAAGCTGTGCGGAATCAGAGTACCATCCCCGACCGGCGCTTTCACTGTAGCGTTTGCAAGAAGTCTTTTCGCTTGGAGATGGCGGCGAAACTGCACCTTCAGCAGGTGCACAACAGCGAGGGCACCGTGGAGGCAGGCGCTGGTCCCGGGCAGGGAGAGAAGGAAGTGCATCAGACCCCGGTAGGTGTGTTTCGTAACGCCCCTCCGCAGGCGCCGACTGTCGTCTCGCCAATCGTGCCCGATACTCACGAGCGCTCTGCGCGCCGTGCGAAGCCGGCCCCAAAGCCACTTCACCAGGCCGAGCGTGAGGTGCCAGGTCTCGTGATGGAGAAGATGCTCTCGGTATGGGATGACACGGGCCTGAAGCGAATGGGTAATCAGTTTATTCACAGTACGATGGTAATGCGCGTGTTCGCTGCTCGCCCGTCTGACTGCGGCGAGCCATTGTACGGAACCGTGATTCCCGAAGGTGAGAACCCGTTTGAGGATTGCCAATATGCCGCTGACAAGGCAAGCCCTATCACGACGAATGACGAGATAGCCAATTTTTATCACATTGCTGAAAGCGACGCTTTTGCAATGGCGTCTGATGAGTCTCTCGGTCCATTGCGCCCCTCTCGTTGCCCGAACCCGTTTCTCCGAAAATCAACAAAGGATATTCCGAGAACTGCCACGAGGATGGAGTTCGCAGAGCAGCAAACAGCCCCGGTAACGCCATTCGGCCAGCTCCCCATGTTTGGGCAGACTCCGCCACCTGCTACGGCACCCATACCCAGCGCCGCCGAGCAACCGTCAACGAAGGACAACACTGTCGTTTCTTCTCCCTTCACCGCCGGTGCCAGTGACTCACCGTTTGCGGGGACGACAAACGTTCTGTCTGTCGGGCAAGGGCACTCTCCATTTGGCTCGGTCGAGGACCCTGCAGATGTGGCCGCTGTCGAGCCTGGGAATGCAGCACCCTCGGTGACTTCCTCTTCGATACCGACGTCGCCGTTCGCGGCGGCTGCTGGTGCGATCCCTCCGTCTCCATTTGCCGCAGCTCCGAGCCCTTCACCACCAACTCTTTCGCAGCCGCCTCGTATGCAGCAGTGGAGGAAGTCGCGTCCACAAGCAGCGCTTTTGTTGCTGACGGCGCATCCTCTGTTTCCTTCTCCGCGTGTCCCGCCAGCGCATCGGCTAAGGTGGCGCCCACCTCGACGCATGTGTGCACCATCTGCAATAAGAGCTTTTTTACGCATGACGGGCTTCGAATGCACAGCAAGGCCAAGCATGGGAAGGAGCTACCGAAGGCGTCACGGAAGGAGAAGCGCGAAGTGCCGGATTTACCAGCCTTCATCCCCAGCCCGGTGGATCTCACAATGACATCCCCCTTCGGCTCGTCTGCACAGCGATCGATGTGGACGGAAGTAGAACTCACACCCTATGCACAGTCCGTGAGTAACATTACTGTGGCAGGTCGCGTGCTGGATGTCGAAGTATCGAATGAAGGGGCGTTGCTCTTATCCCTTTATGTTTCGGACTCGGCCGAAAAGGAGGCTGAGGTGATTCCTGTTCGCTGTACCTCAGATGCCTTGAGAACGTTGGGCAAAACGCTCGAGCAAGGCGACCACGTATTCGCTGTGGCTCGTTGCGCGTTTTGCCCTTCACTGATAAGAAAACGCAAAAGACGTATTCCTCCGCCGTCGTGCACGTTACTTTTCCGACGGGAATTATTGCCAAGCTGAGCTGAGTAGCTGGCAGGGCTCCCAGGACTCCGGCGGCTTGCCCGTCTCTTAGCGTGTACAGATAAAAGTGAAGTGGTGCAAGGCTGCGCTGTACGGGACGCTCCCAATGAATTCCCTACAAGGGAGACTGGACTGCGGTTTCTTTGTTCTTGCGGTTGTGGGTAAGCGAGGTTAGGTGCGGTTCTGCCGACTAGTGCTGGTGTGACGTCTCTGTGCCCGACCTCTTGTGGGCTAGCCTGAACTACACCTTTGTCGCTCTGTGTGATGGGGGAGGGCTGACAACCATTCCTGAGTGTGTCTTTCCTGTGGTGTATCGCCCAGTGTTTTGATTTTTTTTTCGTTCATTGCCGTTGTACGGATGAAAGTCAGAGGTGTCATGTACTGGCGAGTCTTTGTGTAGCTAGGGACCACTGCGTCTTGAGTACACAAAACACCACTGCACATGTAGCAGAAGAGAAGACTGATGCGAAGCCACGGATGAGCTGCGCCTGGAATCTACTTTTTCCCTCAAGTTTACTCTTTCCCACCTCTCTGTCCCGCGTTTTTAAAACTTTGTCTTAACTGCTTCCTCGTTTTTCCATTTCAAAAAGTGAGGTATATAGCTCTAGAAGCGCGTGCAGACGGGTTTGCCTCTGTGGTCTCATCCCACCTTGCGCAAATTTGAAGATATATCTCACTTTCTCGCAAGTGTATCTCTGCTTCGGTCCCTGCTGGTGTACTGTTCTTGTGCAATAAGATGAGTTTCCTCGTTCGAACGGAGGAAGCTGTAAAGGCGCTTGTCTCCTTTATTGCTTCAGATGCCGCCGTCCAGACGTCAAGCCACGATGTCGCTGATCTTTTTGCGCCGGTGCGAGAAAGCAACAGCGTACCTATCGACGTTCAAATCGCCTTTCTCGCTGCGCCGCCGGCGCATCGCGTTCCACTCTACTTCGTGGTGCCGCACGAAACTGTCAGCGGAACGCTGTGCTTAATTACACCCCCACCGCAGCGGAAGTACAAGGACTTAGTTTACGGTCTCAGCGAGGATGGCGATGCCGTTGCTAAGCGTGTGAGACGCGTTGTTGATAGTAAGAAGCTTGCTGCGAAGGTGGGAGACCCTGTGGCGGTGCGTGCCTTCGCCAAGAGCTACGACCATTTCATTGTGTACGGGCTCACCAAATACCCGCGGCAGCTTACTGGGGAGTTTCTCGAACATCGAAAAGTTCCTGCATGGGTAAGCCGCAAAGGCAAATTTGCGGAGAAGTTGCGAAAGGCTGTACACACTGTCGTGGTGACGCGCCGTGGCGACAACCAGGTAACGTGCCGTGTGGGACACACCGGACTCTCAGTCCAGGCGATTGTCGAGAACATTGTAACCTTCTTGGACAGGTTTGTTAAGCACGCCGACGCAGCGCCTCTGAAGAACATTCTCCACATCCGCGTTGCGGCCACAAGTACAAACGGTAAGCGAGTAGGCTTGCCTATCTTCGGACATGTTTTTCAGTTTCAGCCGGTGGCGGAGTCGGAGGAGGCGCCGCGGAAGCGTAGCAAAGTGGAGGCTTGACTGTGTGGCGGGTCGTACTAGAAGGGCGCGAGTGATGACTCTTGCTATGGTGTTGGATTCCTCGCCGGTGACTTGTGGTTTGCATCAGTCACATCCCTCCGTCAAGCGGTCACCTGATGGCGATGTCGGTGACGTTGTGTTTCCCTGGTGACAGCGCTCCCCACAACGGCCAGTGTGCAGTGTGGTGCACCACGGAAACTAGAAAGGGAGGCTGTTGTTGTTGTCGCGCTAAGCTGTTTAATTCTTAATGTGGCTGTAAAGGTCCTCCCTTAATTGCCGCGAAGTTTTATCATCACGATGAACAGTCTTACTTCATCTGTCATTTTTCCTCTTCCTTTTTTTCCGGGGCGTGCTGGAGCCTTTTATGTGAAGCTGGCTTTGCCATGCAGCTGTGCAGAAGGGGGGCAGCTACCAGGGTGTGTACTTGTCAACGACGGCGCTGGTACGTAGTGGCTCACACTGTGGGCGTCGGTCTGCGCTGCGTTCACTGAGTGTATGATTCCGCCAGACTCCTTCATTGCAAGTCACATCAACGTGCACACTTGTGCAAAGCAAAGTATGATGCCAACCGCCTGTTCCACTCTCTGATTCACATCTTTTCTTCTATTTCCTCATTGTTGCGTGTGCGTGTGTTATCGATGGCGAGAAGCTATTGCTAGCTCTTTTTACCTGACGTGTCGCTGAAGGTGCTATTGCATTCGCACGCATACAGCTGCTTTTGATCCCCATTTCTCATCACGATAAAGCACGAAGGAGCTCCTTTCTCAATATTCTTGCACGATTGCATTCTTCTACTGGCAAGAATCTTTTCAAACCATGTCGTTTATGCAGACAGGTCCGCAGAGCATGCTGAAGGATGGCTCAGCGTTTGTAGATGATCCAGTGTTGAAGAACATTGAGGCATGCCGCGAGCTGTCAAAAATCACGCGCAGCTCCATGGGTCCGAGCGGGCTATGCAAAATGGTCATCAACCATCTCAACAAGCTGTTTGTCACGCACGATGCCGCCACCATTCTGCGCGAGCTGGAGGTGGAACACCCCGCCGCAAAGTTGCTGGTGCAGGCTGCCAACGCCATGCAGGAGGAGGTCGGCGATGGTACCAACTTTGTGGTTACGCTCTGTGGCGAGCTGCTTTCACAGGCGGAGTCGCTGGTGCGCATGGGATTGCACCCGAGCGAGATCATCGAAGGCTACAAGAAGGCGGGCAGTAAGAGCCTGGAGTTGCTAGACATGATGGTGTGCAAATCTGTCGATGACTGCCTCCGCAAGGGACAGGTGATGGATGCGATCCGAACCTCCATTGCGTCAAAGCAGTACGGGTATGAGGACTTCCTCGCCGATGTTGTAGCAGACGCCTGCATCAATGCGTGCCCGTCTAACGTTCGCTCATTCAACGTGGACAACGTGCGCGTGGTGAAGCTTGACGGCGAGTCAATTCTGTCCACAAAGCTTGTCCGCGGCTTCGTGATTGGGCGCAACACAGAAAGCAACCTGAAGCACCTCAAGAGCGCCAAGGTGGCCGTGTACAGCTGCGCTGTGGACGTGCCATCACTGGAGACAAAAGGGACGGCGCTGATTGAGAACGCTGAGGACCTCATCCAGTACTCCCGCAAGGAGGAGGAGATTATGCAGGAGATTATCTCCAACATTCACAAGTCTGGCGCCAACCTCATCGTTTCCAACTCCACCTTTGGCGATCTGGCGCTGCATTTCATAAACCGTCTCGGCATGATGGCTGTACGCATACCTTCCAAGTTCGAGCTTCGTCGTCTTTGTGCCGCTGTTGGTGCTCGTGTGATGACTCGCCTCGACGCGCCATCTATGGAGGACATGGGCGCTTGCGACTCGGTGGATGTCCTTGATATTGGTGGCAAGAACGTGACGGCGTTTGTCCAGGACCGGGACGACTCGAAGCTCTCCACAATTGTGGTGCGTGGTGCCACGCAGAACGTCTTGGATGACGTGGAGCGCGCCATCGACGACGGTGTGAACGTGTTCAAAGCGCTGACGAAGGACAAGCGGGTTGTGGCGGGTGCCGGCGCGGTGGAGATGGAGCTGCAAAAAGAACTGACCCTCTATGCCGAAGCGAACCCTGGTCTCGACCAGTACGCTGTGCGCAAGTACGCCTCCAGTTTCGAGGTGGTGGCGCGCACACTTGCCGAGACCAGTGGCTTCAACGGCACTGATATGGTCACGCAGCTGGAGGCGGATCACAACGCTGGCAAGAAGTACCAGGGCGTCAACCTGAAGGATGGCACAACGTTGGATGCGGTGGAGGCGGGCATTGTTGAGCCCCATATGACCAAGTTCTGGGCAATTAGGCTCGCCACCGACACTGTGCTCACGGTGCTGTCTGTGAACCAGATCATCGTGGCGAAGCAGGCTGGCGGTCCAAAAAACCGCCCGGACCAAGCACGTGACGCAGACTGAGGAAACAAAACGGGTACCGATCGGGCCATGAAGACCCCCTAACGCCACCTATAACGGGAAAAAGAAAGTGGTACTGCGTGCTATTACTTCGTGCTGTTCGTTGTCTACTTACCACTGTACGAGGTGGCGCTCTGTAACACTGCGCTTGGACAAATGA
The DNA here is from genome assembly GCA_003664395.1 of Leishmania lainsoni. Lineage (NCBI taxonomy): Eukaryota > Euglenozoa > Kinetoplastea > Trypanosomatida > Trypanosomatidae > Leishmania > Leishmania lainsoni. The sequence continues at coordinate 27,451 of RAIA01000047.1, forward strand.
GAAGACGGCAAATGTGTGTGTGTGTGTGTGTGTAACGAGTTGGGTCGCGAGTGGGGATCTCATGTGTGCCACTGGGACCCTGCTAGTCGTCGTAACGGGCCCTGGTCGTTACGACGAAAATAGAGAGCCCGTCTTTTGCCCCTTTTCTTCCCGTACTTGATGTTTTGGAAAAAAAAGAGGCGAAGTATGTCGTGATATCCTTCCTCAATGCGAAAAGGTTGGAGGGGAAAGTGATTTCAAACGTGCAAGGCAGATCCGACTCTCCTGTGCACATGCGTGACTTTCCTGGGTGAAGTACGCTCCCTGCACTGCCTCGGTTCTCATCCTGGTCTTTGCTGTGCAGCACCCTTGCCCTCGACGTGTGAGGGAAGCATTTTGATGGGCCTGCGATACAAATCAGCCGTGGCTTCTCCGTCCGCATTTCGTCCACTTTGTAAAAGGCGAAAGGCGGAAAGGAGAGCGAAAAAAAGTGGGGAGCAAATTGCAGAAGCGCAGACAGGCTTATCAATAAGGGAGTCCGCACTGAAGTTCCTGACAGGCGCGCAACGGAAGTGAAAGAACGGGAATTAGCCAAAGAATGAGTCGTATAAGCATCATCATTGCCTTTCAGGTGTAGGAGAGGGGTGTTCTTCGGTCCTCGCAGCTGAAGGGAGGCAAGAGCGACACAAGCGTCTTGGAGCGTCTCTCGTTTAGCCTTGTGTGCGCCCCAGTTCACTCGTCGTTGCTGTAGTCTCGTTTGTTTACTCTGTCTCTTCGGCGAGATATTCATATGCGGTTCACAAAAGACTCCTGATGCGTCTGTCTGCACAGTGTTGCATGTTTGTTTTGCACTCCAGAGCAGCAGCTCCCTTGGATGCGCAGTACCGCATACATACGCATTTATCCTCACTTTAACTGATCTCTCCTTCTTTTACCCACCCTCTTTCTGGACATCGCGTTTTTTGCTGTTGCGGGCACTTCTGTTCTCCATTTTGGCGAACTTCCTCAGCGATCGAATGTTGGATCGACCTGCGGCTTTACTTACGGTGAAAACTAAACGCCTCTCTTCATGTGTTGCGTACTTCTGCTGATAGTTTCGGATGGTGTTCCACAGGCTGGACTTGGTCGATCAAGGAGTGGAGTCCTTGGAGGGACTCGCTGAACGAAAGGACGAGAACTTCCTTGTGATAAACTTGCAGCGCAACCGGCTCACCAGCTTTGAATTCTTCGGTACACACAAGTATGTCACCGAGGTGCACTTTCAGCACAACAGAATTCAGTCGTTTCGTGGGCTCACTAAGCAGGTCTCCCTCAAGTCACTGCATCTGCAGGGCTGCCCTGTTTCATGTCACCCGTACTACCGCCTCATGGCGCTGCTCACCATCGGCTTCGGTCTGGAGAATGTGGATGGCTTACCTATTACCTCCCACGAGCGACACGCTGCAAATAGACTGGGGAAGAGAGCCGCGCTAGCAGTGAGTTACGGGTGGCTTTTAGATCTTCATCCGCGCACAGACGCTGAGTACGACGTCATTATCAACGAGTTCAGACGCCTTCGAAAGGATGAGTACAGGCGAACGCAGAACGCGAACTTGTTAAGTGTCAAAGATGTGTTGGCCAATCTTGACCGCGCACAGAGACAATGTGACTATAATCCAACAGCCGAGCTTCAACTGGCTGAACGACAGCAAATAATCACACGGCTAGCACGCCGTGTTGCACAACTGGAGCGACTGCTTGCGGTTTCCCCACCGGCCCATGTTGTTCCGCTTCTTCCACCCAGTGATGACGCCGTGGGGGAGCTTGGTAACAAGACGGTTTCTTCTTCTAGTGATCTCTTCTCGGCTGCCGAGCTTGCGCTAATGGACAGTATAAGGTTTGTGCAAGGTATTCAGCTGCGCCACAACCTGGGTAGAGAACAGAGTGTGTTTCAGCGTGTCTGTCTTCAGGTTGACCATATCGCCTTGACTGCCGAGTCCTACTTGTCCCGCGTGCGCCTCGTGCAGCTCACCTTGCGCTCACTCCGCGTGCGCTATGCTCGGCCTCTCACGCTAGTGGCAGAGGATCAAATGGGTGGGACAATCGAGCTGCGCTTCGACTCGCTTCCGCTCCTGCAGGCTGTTTACAAGGCGGTGTTTTTCTTCAGTGCCTATCTTGTGCCGCCGCTCTCGGTAATCACGCAGAGTGAACTGCAACGGGGGGAAAGTTTGTGCCACTTCTACCCCGAAGCGTTGACGCCCTCGGTGGCGCCGATGAATACTTTTGCAACGTTGGAGGTGGGGCCAAGTGCCTCGTGCCATACTACGTCAGAACGTTCCGTGCACTCAGCTGAAGCTGACGCGCTGACACCGACAGTATCGGGCAGTAGAATGGTGCGTGATACACCCGCGACGAAGCGGTTAGCGACACTCGACAATGTCTCGGATGTTCCTCCTTTGTCAGCAACCCGCACATGCCTTAGCACCACAAGGCGCTCTCATTCTAGCTTTTCTTTGGAGTCGACGCTACAGTCGCGCTCCACTGTTGCGGTGACGAAGGACTGCCCTACCCCTGTGGCACTTGGCGTGGAGAGTCACAAGTCTGTCGACGCATCGGTGATACATGCCAGTGGTGCAGTGTCAAAATCCCCCAAGTCAAAGGTGACCAAAGTGCATTCTGTTCCGCTGAGGTCCAAGGGGTTTGCGAGTCTCTCACCCAACTACATCGATTCCGACTCGATTGCTTTTTACAGCGATGCCCAGAGCCACGACTATGCGACAGTGACGAACGTCGCTGCAGCGGGTGAAAGAGGCAGCCCAAGTTCATCTTTTTGCGTGGCATCTCTGGCGACATCCGACGCCGCACCACCTGGTGGGCGGACTGAAACTCCTCCTCTATGCGTTCCTCCTCGGAAAAAGCAAGCAGAGCGAATACAGGTGACTCCATCTGTGACCAGCGTGGAAGGAAGGGGTGAGGCGAGGGCGGCACTGCTACCGCAAAGCGACGCTACTCCTAGCTTCCAGGCGACCAGCACACTTGGCGCTTCCCTGCAGAGCCCTTTCATCGTTAGCAGTGGGAGGTGGACGGAGGAGCAGGGTAACAGCATCAGTTTCCAAACTGATGTGACGGATGGAGACGGTGTGGAAGCTAACACCGAGCGCTCAGCCGCAAAAAATTCCATTCGATCAGGAGTCTCCTCCCGTTTTGGGGGACTGCTCATCGAATCGAGCTCTGACTCTGAGGAGAGAGAGCGCTAATGAGACCCACATGCGCACCCACAAAATGAAAACAACGCAGTAGAGCTGCGGGACCCATCAAACGTCTTCAAGTGGATCGAGGGGAGGAGCGGGGGTGACGGCGCACCTCTTCCTCTGGTCTCCGCTTCTGTGCTGCATAACGGCTTTTGCTCTGCGAAACGCGCACGGGATGTCATTTCCACTCGCGTGGGCGCGTCAAACGCTGGGCTTTCTCCCCCTCTTTCTGTACCTGTAAATTGCTATCCTCCACTGTGGCGGGTGTCACGCTGGTGGCAAAAACTTCGTTACAGCGCCGCGCGCGTGTATTCACTCCTTGTATGTGCACCTGTAGGGGGATGAGTGTGGCTGACTATCAATTTCAAAGCTCGTCACGGTGACAAGTATAAGGAGGCCTCCCACTCTCGAGGAAAGAAAAACAGTGGGCAAGCTAGGTGCTGTGAATCATGATGCGGCAGCTGCTTTTTCTGTCCGTGCTCACGTGTAGCGATAAGTGGCACGCAAGCCCCTCTTTGCTATGTCTCAGCCACATGTTCACCGCAGAGTGGGTGCAGTTGACGAAGGCTTGCTGGATTGCCTCCGCTAGAATGACGGCGTACTCGTACGCTCTACTGGCTCTTCTTTCATCTCCCATCTTTACCTTTACCTCCACCTGCGGCTTTGACGTGGGGTTTGCAGTGTCTCTTTGTGGCATTGTTTGCGGGGGTGCTCTCTAGCGACCGCTCTTTCGTTTGTTCGGACGGCCTCCTCAACTCACCTTTCTCTTTTCTACTCACGTGTGCTCTGCAGCGCACTGAGGAGCGTTAGGGCAACGATCCCCCCTCGCTGGAGTTGAGTGGGCGTTACAGTGCTCGGGTGCCCGTGTACGCGCAGTGGTGAGAACAGCGACGATGCAGCAACAACTCAGCACGGCGCGACACGGCGCCAAGCACATGGTTGAGGATGCTGTGAGCGCGGTACTTAATAGTGCAGCAGTGGAGCGACATCCCAACCCACACGCCATCGGCTTTGTACGGTCGAACTCGTACGCTTTAAGTACGCGTGACACGACGTACGCCGTCCCTGACTTTTTTCCGGTAGGCGGAGTGGCGTGGCCAGAACCGCTGCTGGAGTTGTGGAAGTCGATGCGCTACAGCTCCCTCACCGGCGTGTTTGCCGACTTATCCCGTGCGTGGTTCACTGTAGACAACCGGCTTGTCATATGGGACTACCATGGCGGTCGCGAATTCTGCATCTACGATGAGATTCCCGAGCTGATCAGCGTTGTCGGCGCCCCTCTCCGGCCCCTTAGTGGCGTCTTCCAGCCGCACGTGACGTACATCATTCCCGTGGGCACCACCAGCATGATGTTCCTCTTAGGCCTTTGCATTATGGGTGAAGGGGCGCAGGCTGAGATGAAGGTTGTTAATCTGGGGTACAGCTGCTCAACTGACACCGTGATAACGAAGGCGATTGGCAGCGGCGGCCACGTGTTCTGCGCAGGTGCGGACGGCAATGTGTATGAGGTACGCTACATGCGTGATAATACCCCCATCACTCCCAAGATACGAATGGTAAGTTACGGCTATTGGCTCTCTACCGCCCCTGTCCTTGGGCAGGTGACATCGGTTGTTGCGAGCGTGTGGCAATCTTGGAGAGGTGGCATGCACGGCGGACTTATCGATCTCGTGGTGGACGAGCGTGACGGCATCTTGGCGACACTGTGCGAGCGCAGCAGGATTAGCCTGTGGCGTTTGATCCCTAGTGGTGGCATGCGCTACATACTGTCTCTGCGCCACCGTCCCGGTCGTCTGCCGCGTTCGCATACCACCCCTAATGGCGAACCAGCGCCGCTGGTGCGGCTTTTTGTGATAGAGACAGATGCGCAAGGGTGCCGCCTCATGGCCACCGCCCTCAACGGAGACCAGTTTCGCTACCGCTACATCAACATATTCGATTCCGTCTTCAGCGCTGAACTCATTCTGCAATCGCACACGCCCTCGTACTTGTCGGTAAACAAAGAAATCAGTGTTTGCTACGCCTCCGCGTCGGCGTTCTTGGCGGCCTTTAGCGACATGAACGACGACCGAGCCTCTGATGAAGTGCTCGCCACCACCTCCCCTGCCACGGTAATAGCACCCCATCAAAACGTGCGAGACATCGTGGCGACCTTCAGCGGGTCATCCTCGCGTATTGTGCGAGTCGACGCGATCGAGCGGATGCCCACGCAGGGCTCGCAAAACCTCTCTGACTTGTGCGCTCAGGTTTGCTCACCCGGGCCGACGTACGTCGTGGTGCACCGCCATGGCCTTTCACTTTTTGTCCAAGCCCGCCCTGTTGATACGCTGTACCTCATTCTGTTGATAAGCGATGCGGAATGCCGCGAGAGTCTCCTCAGTCGCTTCACGTCTGTGTACAGTGCGCCCGACTACGCGGCGATGCTCCTTCAGATTGCCGTTGGCGCGTTGAATGCAACGACGGAGCTCCCACTGCCGTTCACGAAAGACTCGGCGTTTTTGAGCAGTCATGATGATGGGGTGCCATTGAATGAGCTTGGCCAACAACTGCTGAGCGGGTCGAGCGCTGAAGTCCTGAGGAGAGCACGCGAACTGCTGCGCAGCCTACAAGTGCCTGTGACGCAGGCGAGTAACGGAATGGATGCGGAGGTCCAAAATGTCGTTGTGCTCATGTCACCGTTTGCGACAGGACTCGTTGCTTTTGTTGCTCGAGCGCTGTGCCTACTCTGGAATACGGCAATGAGCGCGATCACGCAGAGCAGTGCAACCACCACGGCGCGGGTGCTCGAAAAAATCATACAGTACTTGGACAGTCTCTCTATCAGCGTACTGCCGGAGCATCAGCGTACGTTGAATTTCCAGCACGAGTGGCAAGCAGACAAGGTCGTTGTTATGGTGCCACGTGACAGGAGCTTGCGTGCCGAGGACGTGAAGCGGCTGCAGGCGGCCATGCTGTACAACTGCTACGAGCTGGTGCACAAGGCGTGGCAGGCGACGACGCTGCTGCAGCGCGTTCTTGGCATCCCACTCTACACTGAAGATGCATCGGTTACATTTGCGCAGGTGATGCGAGACGCTGGCGTTGCACAGCGGCTTGGACATTATCTGAGTCAGGTGATGCTAGATTCCCAGTATGGAATCAGTGCTGGGTCTGGGCACCGAGTGGTCTCCTTCGCACAGCTGCAGCGGCAGTGCCCGTACTTTTTTGGCGGCATCAGCTCGGAGGCCTATCAGCTGCAGAGCGATATGCTTTCCTTGACTCACGGCGAGTCTCTTCAATTCTACACAGAGGCACAGATGCACAAGTGGGTTGCCGAGGTTGGAGCTAAGGCTGCGGCATACTGGCCTTCTGGTGCGCTTCAGAGCATCTGTGAGCAGCTGCGGAGCCTGAAACGTGAGAATGTGGCGGTGGAACTCTTGCTGCACGCGGCGGCGCAGCTGGACCCGGGTAACGCGGCGCTGGCTGTATTTCTGGCGGAGGGTCCCTGCCAAGTGGGTGATAAGACACGGTACGCCAGCGCCTACTCGGCGCACCAGACCAAGACGCAGGTGCTGGAGCTTGTTGTTTCTACGTTGGAGTCTGCGTGGCTGACGCATCGGAGCGTGGTGGACGACCTCCTTGGCGGACCGCGTCGTTCTGGAACCATTTGGCAGGTGGAGCCGTCAGACGAGTATGCGCACTGCTTCCTCTTCGACTGGATGTGCGCCCCCCGTGACGACAGGAGTACGACCAAATTGCTGCGAGAGACGCTTGTGGCGGCGCGCTCACCGTTTCTTAGCAACTATTTGCGACGCAATGCCGAGGTTCTGGCTGAGGAGTATGCGCACTACCTCGCCAGTGTGCAAGGCGACTACCGGGGCGCGATGCAGCAATGCTTTGTCATGGCCCTGGCTCCGCTTGCCGACACGCCAGTAGCTGACCGGCTTCAGTATCGTCTCCGGTGCCTGCGCGAGGCCGTCGATTGTGCCAAGAAGTGTCAATCCGACCAAACGCAGCAGGTGGAGCAGCAGTTGCGCTTAATGGAGGCACAGCAGCGATTGTATCGCATTGCCACCGAGTTCCTTTCCTCCGGCAGCGCCACGCTCGACCGTCGTGTGAAGTGGGAGGGTGAAGTCGTGACGGAGCGTGATGTTGCCGTGCAACATATCGAGTTCTTGTCTAGCTTTGTCGCCTCTGCAAGCGACCTGATAGAGGTGGGTGGCATGTATCCGGCGCTGGGGGGTGCGGAGGTGCAGCTGGATGCGCTGCTCTGCTCCAACGTCACGGACGCAGGCGTGTATGCCACCTGCATTAGCCGTGCTTATGAGAACCAGAAAGACAAGACAGAGACTATTACGAAGCGACTCATTGACAGGTACTTTCATCAAATCAGCTGCTTTCCGCTTTCACATCTAGTGCGGCTGCTGGAGTCTCGCGAGTTCCTGCGTGCCCCGACGGGGTCGGCGCACGTGGTGCAGCTGCTGATGAGTCTCGCTGTTGATCCAAAGGTGCTCTTCATCACGTACGAGAGCATCCTTGAGGGGAGGGATGACACAGGTGTGGAGTGTGTGGAGTTTGCCGAGGCTGGTGTCACGCGAGGCTACCTTGTTTACGCATACGCCACGGTGCTGGTAAATCTGGCGGACCTCGGCCGACGCGGGTCTGTGCAGCAGTGGATCGTCACCAACGCCATGGCCGCCACACGCAGTATGATTCGCCGCGCTGCGAACATTGTCACATCCCCAAATGAGCAGCTGGCAGTGGAGCGAGCAGAGGAGTTACTGCGAAAAGCCAACACGCTTGCCGCGAGTGGCGTGTGTCTGTAGGGAGTCCTCCGCTTGTGGCATTTTTGTTGCATAAATCAATTCGGCAAGGCGTGAAATATTCGCCCTTGCTGGTGGCCCGAAATGGGATGTGTGTGTGTGTGGTGTGTGTGTGGTGTGTGTGTGTGTGTGTGGTGTGTGAAGGTGTGTCGCTCTCTAGAGAGGAAATGGGTGGTAACGTGTGGTGTCTCTTTTGTTTTCTTTTTGTTTTCGTGTAGTCTTGAATATGTTCCCTGGGCCAATCAGAATGACTGCGGGTGGTTTCGGTCATCCGACAGAACCTCATGGAATACGAAGGAAAACTGAAAGCGCGTGAGCTTGCGGCTGTGAAGTTGTGAGCGTTGGCTGGTACATTGGCTGTGGGGCTGCGTCGATCGAGATCATTGTCTGGTAGATGAGCTCTGTTTTTTTTTTTGTCCGATGACAGTGTCTCTTGAATCGATCTCTAAGGTGCGCGTCGTCTCGTCTCTCCTGACGCGATCCACACGCACAGCAGTAGTCAAGAGGACTGTTTCAGTATTGTACCCGAAGACAATGATAGATGTGACCCTGTATTTTGTCTCAGTGATACTCAACCGCGCTTCTCCTCTCCACACTTCTCCTTTTTTCTGATGATCCCTTCGTGATCCTTGATGACTGCCTTTCTTACTACCATGCTGTGGAGCTCTGGATACTCTCACCAGCGCCGCAGGCATTTCTCGCTGACCACTACCTTGAAGCAGCGGCCTTACATTGTCAGTCCCTCTGTAGCTCGGAGGAGGGGCACGATGCGCTGCAGTGAGAACTCTCGACTGCATCGGTTATGGTCGAGCGTTGTAAGTTCAGTTTTGGAGTTCGTGAGACCAGAAGATGCAAACAGTTCGAGCAACAAGCCTGTCGACAGCGATGTGTGGTATGCCAGCATGTTCCTGTATCCTAACCACTGGCAACCCGGTCACGGCGGCGCACTGCCTTTGCCTTCGAGTCCACATCGATCTTTTCCAACGCGCTCGATTATCTGGGGAGCGCGAGACTACATTGCTTCGGCGCTTATACTTCTGCTTATGTACGTTGTCATCGCATTGCGTTTTTCTTCTGCCGCCGTAGAGGAGTCGGTGGACTCTTTTTCATGAAGGCATTGCGTGTCGGTAGTGGCGCGCATCTTTTTGCTTTTTTTGGGAGAGGGGAGCATACCCTCATGACGGGGGAATACCTCAGCGCGTGGCAACCAGGGCTCAGCGCGTACTCAGTGTGGCGAATCCAGATGGCCCCCTTATCCCTGGCAACCCCGAGCGACTGCTGGCGTTGACAGGGCCAAGGTACCTACGACGTGGGGAGAGGGGTTGGTGCGAGCTATTGCTACGGATGTCGGCGTTCCGCTCCTGGATGGCGCTGTGTTGGAGTGGCCTGCGACCGGGACGACCTTTGTGTCCCCAACACGATGTGCAGAGTGTGAGCGTGGCCCAAACGTGTCCCACTCGGCCCTCGCTGCCTACTGCTGTGGGAAGCCTGTGCCACGCCAAGGGATGCGCCAGGTGGCGGCCAGCACAGTGGGAGCGGCTGTAAGGCGGGGTTTGGCGGGTAGAGGTGGAGGCAGGAGCTGTGTTCTGATGACGGGCTCGGCGTTGCTCTAGCCCTTGTGTAGTGCTGCTTTGACACCACGCGGTGGACCTGTGGCGTGCCCCGTCGAGTGTAGTTGAGCTCGTGTTGTATGGCAGAAGGGCCACTGTAACAGTAAGAGGGACGTGCAGTCAAAAGGAAGAAGAAGAGGCGATTAAGTCACAGTGGTCATACACGCGCGCTGAGACCCTCAGTGCACAGTCGGTTACGTGATGTGAAGACCTGAATACTGTTTGCTACCTCAGTGGTGCTAGTGCCAACTTAGGCGAGTGTCACGTCGACTAAGTCATGCAGAAAGTCAGGAGTCGATGTGGTACGGGCGAAGAATGTGTATCCGGCTGCTGTTCTTTGCCCACAAACTCTCTCTCTCCCATACACATACCAAAGGAAAACAAAGGATCCCCAACTGGTGCGGTTAGGACTGTCGGCCACTGCATCTCTTCCCCAACGTCTCTTTTTGCCCCTGTCCTGATACAGACACCGTTGACAGCCATTACGTACTAGACTACCTGGTTGACTCTCGTCTTGATGAGCTTCCTTGCTCACTTCTGGCACCTTTGCACCATGTACTCAACTTTTTCTGACTTCCTTTTTGAATGAACGGTGCGCCGCGCCGCGGTTCTTGTCGGAGGTCTGAATGAGCGCTGAGCGACGTGTGCGACGAAGACTCGAAAACAAATCGGCATGCCCTCGAGTGATCAGGCTCTGGTAGATGCGCTGCGTAGTCGTTTGAAGAGGCGGCGCAGGGACATTTGCGGTTATCTCGATGCTCTTTTCTACGAAGACTGTCGCCGCATCATGGAGTGCGTGTCTGAACTGGACAGCAATGACTTGTTTCTCAGAAACCCATCTTCCTTGCCGGACTATGCGCAGCATGTTTCTCGGCCTATGTACTGGGAGCTAATTAATAGGAAACTACAGTGCTACAAGTACAGGGCCGCGGCGGACTTTATTGCTGATATGCGGGCAGTTATCAACAACTGTTATCTGTACAATGGCATTCAAGCGCCGGCATCAAAGGTTGCACGAGCAATGGAGGTTCTTATGGAGGATCGATTTGTGACAGAGCTGAGGGCGACACCAGTGCCGCCGGCGGAAGTGAAGAAGGCGTGCATGGGTATGTCTTCGGCTGACAGCCGCGAGATTCTTCGCATCTACACCTTCTACGAAGGACTGGAGGTAAGCACAACATCAGGAAACACAAACATTCAGCTCCGCTCTGCCAAATGCGCCACGCTGCGGCGCATGCTTGAGTACGCCCAGAGTAGCGCTGAACATCGGGAGAAGAAGGCCAGCCTGCGGCGTGCCGCAAAGGTGTCGCGTGTGTCGGATCGACGCCGGCAGGCGATAGCAGGGGCTCAGGTAGCGGTGATGCAGCAGGACGCAGCTGTGCAGTTCCATGAAGACGCCGAACCTCGACTAGAGCAGGTTCCTCAAAATGCGCAAGCGGCTATGCCGATGATGGAGGAGGTGAGCCCCATCCGCATCGAGGAGGAGGGGGAGTGGCTCGACGATGGGGATTTGGAGGAATCGTCGCCCATGTGAAGACTGCTATATCCCGGGACAGAGAGCGGGTAGCTTCATCCCTCTTCTCTGCATGCTGTGCTACTCTGATTTGTGCTTTGTTTCTACTGTTGATATCTCAGTCCCACCGCATCTTCAGGGTACTCGCAAGCTCGCCGCAGCAGTGAAGCGAGTGACATACTTCATACACGCCCGCCACTTCTGTGCTTTCTTGTTGTCTAAGCAACAGGAAGAAGGGCACGCTATCTAAGCTCGTCAATGTTGCCTAGGGGACTTACGCGTCGCCATCGTGCTTAACGTGTAATCGAGTCCACGAGGCTGTGTATGAGGCATAATGAGTTCCCACTCACCATCGGTGTACCGAGACGCGAACACATGTATGTGGCTTAAGGTTGATTTTGTGCCGATGTGTATCCAGAATGTCTTGTCCTCTTCGATGCTCTCATCTCCTTATCTAAGATAGCTCGTCTGCCCTCTTCGTTGCCTTGAACCGCGCTCATCTACAGGACCGAGATGAGCCGGAAGCGCATGCGCGCGGAGAATATACACTACTGGTTGTTGAAATCAGAGCCTCACAAGTTCTCCATCGACGACTTGGCGAAGCAGAAAACCTCTACATGGGATGGGGTACGCAACTACGCTGCACGAAACAACATGCGCGCAATGGCAGTCGGCGACAAGGCGCTTTTCTACCATAGCAATACAAAGGAGCCAGGAGTTGCTGGGATTGCTGAGGTAGTGCGGTTGGCGTACGACGACTTCACCGCTCTGGATAAGACATCAGAGTACTTTGACCCAAAAGCTACAAAGGAGAAAAACCCATGGCAGATGGTGGATGTGAAGTTTGTGGAAAAGTGGGACGCTGTCGTGACACTGCAGGCGATGAAGTCACGTAAGGAGCTGCAGAAGATGGCTCTCTTCACACAATCACGCCTGAGCGTACAGCCGGTGGGCGCGGCAGAGTACGCATATGTGTTGCGCATGAATAAGGAGCAGACGCAAACATAGAGACTGCGGCGGGATCATTTCTGCACCCGCGATGACTGCTCACATAGTGCACACAACGGGGCGCCGAAGACAACCGTGGACGGTGTCTCAGTCGTCTGCACCAATGAGGTGGCGGCGTGCTTTTGCCTTCAGCGAGTCAACTTCATAGGCACAACACGGAGGAATATCGAGGTGGAAGGGGGATGTCATTTTTCAGGTTAGGAATTGTTCGCGGCGACCCAACGTCGTAGTTCTGTTTGATTGCGTCACTAGAGGAGCTTAAGAATCAACATGCTAACTTCCCTTGTCTCCCTCAAACTCGGTACTTCATCGTCACTATGCTGACAATGTGTGATGCACAGGGCTGTCTACGCGGAACGTCTTTGGCCACGCCTGTGTCTGCTCCAATCGAATACTTCCCTTCACCTGTGTCTCTTCATTTATTTCTGCTGAGCTGCAGCTGTCTCTTTCGTCCTCTGATGTACGTCCTTAGCGCTACAGTGCACTTCATCCCTTCCGTGTGATTGTGGCGGTGCCCCGGTAGCGCCAGAGCATTTTTTTTCTTCGCCGAGTCGGCTTCATTCAGATTGAGATGTTTCTGGGCAACCGCGCCGCCAGCGTTTCAATACCTATCCCAGTGCCGACTCAACCAGCTCCGGTTGCAGCGGCCTCCCCGCTTGCTGTCACACCGCCTCAAGCAACAGCGCCTGCAAACTCGATACTCGTTGCCGTTCCCTCCCCTGCACCGACCACGCTAAGTCTAGCGTCGCAATATGCGCCCGTAACGCACCCCGTCGTACCTCGCCCTGTTACTGTTGCGAATTCGGCGGTTCCGCAGCCGGCAGCGTGTCGTTTATACCAGCCTTCGGGCTGGGTGTTCCATTGCTGCCGAACCACCATCTGCAGAGTGCGCTGCACCGTCGTTGGTCTCGCTCGCCTCGACCTCTTCCGCTAGCGTCTCCTCCTCCCATTTGCCTGTGCCTCATAGAAGCCTCTCCTCCCCTGCAGGCTCAGTGCGGGTCACTCCCACCCTGCCTGTCGTACTACCCACTCCTTGCCCGCTGGTGCTGCCACAGCCTCAGCAGTCTGTCTCCCAGCTCACACAGCCGGCAATACCAGTGCCGACGACAAGAGCCGCATCGTACCTGACACCCTCGGCTGGTATTCCACCAGCAGCGCTGCCCTCTCTTTCCATTCCGATGTCGTCCGTACTCACACCTGTGGCGCCTGCCAGCCCCGCCACTTCCCGGAAGGTCACGTTTGTGCTCCCGGGAGAGGCGAAAGAGGTCGCTGCTGCATCACCCCCTGCAGTGCCCGTATTGGTTCCTAGTATGCCAGCTGTGTTGCCACCAACTCCGGCGCCACTTGCTGCTCCGTTGGCTCCTGCATTGCCGTCGCTGGACTTCTCCCAACTCCGTGCGACAGAGGAGGAGCTCCCAAAGACGATGATGTCGGTTAACTATGCCTCGTCCGAGGAGAAGCCGGTGATCCCAAAGAAGTCCCAGATTACAGCAAGTGGGTCTATCCTGTGTTGATGGAGGGCTCGTCCGCATACTCACCACCACTGAAATTTCCGTTGACCAACGTGATAGCTCCGCACGTTCTCACACCAGCTGCGCTTCTGCGCTGGTCGGAGAGGGATGTTCTCGCAACCCTGCCGACCATGCTGCCCCCGGATTATGTAATTTTTGGCGGCGCTAAGTACAGCAGCACGTCCCTTGACCTTGTGCACCCGCCACTCGCCGTCGCTACAAGCGCGAAGCGTAGTTTGGATTTCCACAACGCGATGGAAGCCCAGCGACTTCAATTCCTTGTCGATCAACTCGAGGTGGCGAGGCACTACTTGAAGATTGAGGCGCGACGCGTAACCAAGGCGCAGTGCACGGCATCCACCTTGACGTCAGCAGGCTACACCGCGGTGCCGATCGACACTGTGAGTGATGCTATTCAAAAGAGCGGCGAAACTGAAGATGTGGCGATGACGAATATTTGGTCTGCTGCGTACTTCGGGTCTCCTCAGCAGCTCACCGCGATGATGGAGAAGAGCAAGCTCGATGGAGTGCTAGATAGCGTGGGCTACGTCCACTATAGACGGCGCCTGTGGGGCTTGAAGCGAGTTGGCGACAGGTTTGAGCTTGGGCTTGGGTTGAGAGGCACCCTACTGCAGTTTGCAGCGGCAGCGGGGAAGCTGGACAATGTTGTTATTCTGCTGACGAGGGGGGCGCGAGATACAGCGACTCCGCGGTTGAAGGAGATTCTGTCAGCTGAGTCCATGCAGATCGTTGAGGCTGTTCTCATACCCCGCACCCATGCGCCACGGCACAATCGTGCTCCGCCAGTGGAGATAATGGCTACAGGCAAAGCAACACCGCCAGTTATGGAATCTACTTTCATCAGCGAGCACGTTGTCAAGATCGATGAGGAGGGTCGATCACCGCTAGGAAGGACGAGTAATATTGCTGCGGCTGCGATGGCGGCTTTCGCGTAGCCAGCCAGTGGCCGTTTTGGGAGGTGTAGAGTGGGAAGGGGGTGAGTGGGGTTGAATGGGGCGAAGAACGAAAAGAACTGTTTTTTCTTTCCTTCCCGAAGGGCGGCTGTGGCGCTGCTGGTCGAGGTCTGCGTGCGACTAGTCACGGTTTTTGTGTCTTGTCGTCCGATGCGACGCTGCTGTGTCTTTTTCTTTATGTGGTCTCGTAGATGTTCCTTTAGAGAGGCGAATCAGTGCACTGCCCTCGAAACAAGAAACTCGACAAAGGAGCGCCAGCTTGTTGAGTCACTGCATCTGCTGACTCTGTCACTCTGCGTCTTCTGCCCCGAAGAAGCGGGCATGGATAGAAGCCTGGTGGCGTGTCTCGCGCATACCACCCTCAAAGGGTGAGGCTCGAGGGGATTTAGCGGCGTAGTGCTCTTTCCTACTGCGACGAGGCTTTTCTTTTTGTTTTCCTCTCACGGCACCACCGTTTCCTTTTCTCGCTCTCGTCTTCCCTTCTCCTTTATCTGTGACTCTGTGGTGTGATCTGAAGGCGCCAGCTCGCGCGCACGTGCAAAGCGGATACTGCGTGTTGCGGTGGTATGGAGGTGCTGAAGCGCGAGTGCTGGTTTTACAGGGAGCAAGCGACTCCCCATGCCACGAAGGTTGACGCTGCAACGCTTGACAGGTACGTTGCGCGCGGTCGTGTTACGCTTACGGCTATGACGCTGTCCAGCGGACGTGATGTCTCCTCCGTAAGCGTGAAGGGTGCTTCCCAAGGGGATGTCAAGGGACTTCCGTGCGGCGCACGAACCTTGCTGATCGACCATGTTGATGGCAGCATCGTGTGTCGTGGCATCAACAAGTTTTTTGACCTAAACGAGGTGGGGAGCGACTGGTTGAAGGACTCCTCCCTGTGGACGAACGCGTACCGTGTATGGGCTGTGCGCAAGATGGCTGGGTTTATTATCACGCTCTTCTCGCTTGACGGCAAGCGACTTGAGGTAATGAGTAAGCACGTTCTCGTTGGCCCCCACGTTGACGCAGCGTGGGAGCTTCTGGAGAGGGTGAGTGAGGCACACCGAGCTCGACTGGCAGCAGACTTATTCGAATGGGGAGCGTGCGCGAGTTGCGAGTGTATTCGACGCACACAGGATTGTCTGCACCCAGTGCTTGAAGCAGAGCAGTTTGATGAGCAAGTAGTCCTGATCGCGGTGCAGAGATGCACGCAGCTGCGGGAGGAGAGCCTGTGCTTCTCGCAGTTAGCAACTGTGGCTGAGCGGTGGGGTCTTGATTGTGCCCCAGGGGTGGCGGTGACAGATGATGCGGCTCTGCAGAGTGTGTTCGCTGCTTCAGCATCGTGGAATGCGGCGTACACCCCCTTTGGCACTTGCCCACAGCTCGCGGAGGGGTTTGTGCTGCTAATCGAGACGGCAGGGTCAGCGGCGGCCCTCCTCCCTCGATGGTGCTTTCCATTGCGACTCAAACTCAAAACTCCTAAGTACGTTGTGCTGCGGGCCTTCCGTTCTCTCGTGTGCGGCGACTCACGGCCGCAGAGCTACCTCTATCATGAGGCTCTGATGGGGTGGCTTCAGCCTACAAATGCTGCGGAGGTTCGACGGCGTGTGGCAGAGGCAGGGGTGCATGTACTGAACAGCGAGTTCGAGTCGGACTTATCGATGCAGCAACGGGTGCGACACCGAGATGCTCAAGAACGATCGGCGACGCACTTGCCCGCCTTCAGCGCACGACGGCGCTCACTGCCTGCCCTCGGGGTCGATGCCCTCTCACGGTGGTGGTTCTCTGCGGCTTACCTGGGGCCGGTAAGTCAACGATCTCGACGGCGCTTGCCCGTGTGCTTGCGTTGGAGGAGGTGTCTCCGTTCAGCTTTGTCGTTCACCTGAGTCGCGACGCAGTGAGCCGCGCCGTAGCGGTTGACCACGGTATCACGGCTGAGAGTAGCAAGCATAAACAGCGACGTCTGCGCGCTCTGGTTCACCAGACCCTCTGCGGTCAACTGCGGGAGGTGGCATGCTTTTCCACAGAGACAGGCCAGAGCGGTCTTCTCCTCCTCGATGCGTGCAACGCAACGCAGGAAAGTCGACACATATGGCGGCAGTGCTTCCCGGCCACGTTGCACCACTATGAGATTGCTTTCGTGGAGTGTTCTGACACCACTGTAATGACTCAGCGTGCCGCCAGGCGCGACGGTCACGAAGTGCTGCTCAGTGTTGCCGAAGCGCAACAGGCACTCTATGCGGTGCGCAGAAAATTTCAGCCTCCCCTGGAGGAGGCTGCGTGGAGCGTTGACACGAAGGTGAGCTCTGTAGAAGAGGCGGTTGCGAGCTTGCGCACACATCTCGAGCAGAGAGCGCCTCCACAGAGCTGCGCCGGCTGCTGCCGAACCTTGACAATCCCAGCGCTACGGGATGAGCGGCGTCAGAGCCACGCAACCCTACTGCACAGTCTGCTCGGCTTGTCGGAGGGTATTTCCGGGGAGCTTACCAACATGATGTTCTACGACGCCTCGACCCCAAAGGTAAGCAGAGCAACTTCGCTACAGCTACGGCTCGATTGCTCTATGGAGGCGCTTCGCAGCGCAGCCGCGCAGCTGATTTCTTCCTCGCTGGCCCAGCCGTGTCAGTCAGCCGTGTCTTTCGCGTCGACCGGCCGTCTTCTTTTCCGACGAGTCTCGGCAGCACTTCGAGGTTTGTCATGGGCGCCCTCTCCAGTTACTGGTCACGTGACCAGGGACATTTAAAGTGGTTGCGTGGCTGGCTGCTGCGCGGGCGTGACTCATGCGGGCCAACGGAGGTGCAAAGTGCGCTACGAGAGCGATTCGTGATGGAGCCGGCGAGTTCGCACGTGACACTGCTCCGGATAAACTCATCAGTGGGGTCGACCAGTGCCGAGCTGGCCGTGTCCGAATATCTCTGCCAGACTGGCATGCGCCTTGGTCAAGAGGTGGCGGTGCGGGTCACGTCTTTGCTTTTGGACCGCTATGCCGTGAGTTTTGGTGTCACATTAGCAGGTGGGCAGCACGTGCAGGGGCCGAGTGTGCAGAGACCCGGGAGCACTGTCATCCCCCTGCATATCACAGTCGGTACCGCTGCCGGAGTCGCTGCTGCCTATGCCGGAAATATGTTCTCCATGTTTGACGTCTTGCAGGCGGAGAATGAGTCACTAGAGGCAGTGCAGCGGGGGTCGCTTCAAGCAGTCAACCGAAGCCAACGGAAGTACCACAACTTCGTTGAGTACCAGCTGAGCACTGCGCTTTCGCTGCGTGGCGTAGTGGAGGTGTGTCCCTCATAAACAATTGATGGTGGATGAGTAACGGTGCAGAGGAAGAAGGGAGTTGTTTGCTCCTCTTGTGCAACGAGATACCTCTCTCATTTTTTTAATTGTGTGTATGTGTGTGGGTGAGGAGATGATATTTCCTGCCGCACTCTCGATTGTGACGGCACGCGTGTGCTGGCTGCTGTGTGTGTCTTGAAGCACTGCATAACCGCGCATTTCTGTACTTCACAGATCGGTCAAGCGTTTCACTCATCGTACAGTGTTCATCATGAATGACTTACCGTATTTTTGCCCTTGGAAGTCACGGTGCGCTTCCAGCACGGTGAGTAAAATTATACGCTTTGAACGATAAGCCGGTAGGGCATTGGGTTGTTTCGTTGCCCCATGCTGCCGTCCCCGCGCACAGAAGCTGCTTGTGCTGTAACGCCTTCGTTTTCGTTGTGCGCCACGACTGCTCTTCCTCTCTCGCTCTACTCTCCCCCTCCCTTTAATACTACAGTCCTCTTCTAGTCAGCACGACAAACAAACACTCACCCATACCCACGAAGATATCGTGTGACTTCACCTCTCCTCTTCCTCTCCATGGCGGAGCTACAGGAGTCTGCGTGGATTCCTACAAGTGGCGACGTGCCGGCGGTGCAGAAGGTGCGTGACGACTACATGAAGTACTTATCTGATGTCTTCACGGATGAACTGGTCGAGCTTTATGAGCTTGACGGTAGCAACGAGGCTGTGAAGCAGCTGACAGCATGTCTCGAGTGCGGTGTCGCCGTGTATGGCCACCCAATCACTGTAGACCACCCGAGCCTCACGTAGCGCCGTCTATGCACAGCATAGGAATTCGTATGCACGGATGCTCTGCGAACTCAAGTGCGCCGCGCACAATTCGAAGCGGTGTGTAGGTTTTCTCACTGGCGACGTAGTGGCTTGGCTTGTAGTGCACGTCCTCGAATCCGTGCCGCCTTGCCCACTCCCAGCTTGTATACTTCGATTAAAACGTAAGCTCTACAAGTCGGTACTCATATTTTGTCGAGCAACAAAGGAGTGCGAGGACAAACGGGTGTGAGCCTCTTATATTTGCTGTCTCTTCCCACGAGCAACAGTCACGTGACATCGATGTATCGCACGCCTTGCAGTGGTCACTGACCCTTTGCACGTATGTCACTCAGGGCCTCCCACAACACAGTAAGGCTTTGGGAAGAGGGGAGGATGTATGCTCGTCAAGCGTGCACTACGCATGCTGTTTAAGACGCCGATGATTCCTTGCTCTTTCTCTCCAGACCCCATGCATCTTTGGTGACGTGTTCGCTGCTGACTCAATCATTCGTTCCCTCCACACTTGTTCTTTGCGAACCTTTTTATCCTTTGTTCAGTTTCAGGGACTAGCAGGAGCCCATCGTCATCACCCCGGGACGGCACTGCTTTGGGTTTCTCACGGCTTGCTCGTTACGTACCTCTTCTTGAAGTGCTACTCTCATTGGGTGCTGAGGAAGGAACGCGCCAACCTCTACGCCCACGTACGCACGGGCGATTAGAGCATCGCTGTCTAGTGGTCTGCTACACTTCGAATAACATAGAAAAGAAAGACACATGCAGCGGAGCGCAGGTACCCCTCCCCCTCCACCACTCCCTGTGCCCATTCCGCACAACGCGTGCTAGCGAAGTTTTCCGGCACCCCCTTCGCGCGCGGAGGCTCTGAAAAGTACGGAGGGCGAGCGTTGCCTGGTCTTCTCGCCACACACACGCCCGCAAAAAAAAAATATGAGGTGGTCCATGGCGGTGCGCACGGCACCACGAGCTGCGGTGCTGCGCCGTTGGATGAGCACCTCCAGGATGCTTCGAGATGCTCACCCTTCGTTTGCTTCAGGTGGTACTACGGTGACGGTTACCACTGCGTCGACCTACGCCTCTTCGTCAGCACCTCTCACCTCTGACGAGCTCCAACGAATTGCTCAGTTAATCGAAAACGATCCACGCATTCTTATGGAAGTGGTTGCAAGACTCGACCCGCAGAGCCGTCGCCGACTCGTCGTGGCCGGCGGCGCGATGGAGTGGTTTGGCAAAGAAAGCGCTGCGCAAGAGGTAGAGAAGGCAGATGCTGACCAGGACCGTCAGATCTCGCCAAAAGACTTCGACCACTGGTTCGAGAGTGCCCTCAAGCGGCGGCAGGAAGAGCAGAAAAAGCGCGTGACGGAGGGAAAGCAGGTCACCCACGCGGAGAACGGCATCTCTGCGACCGCGAGCACGGCGCCCTCGGACGCGCCCGTTTCCAATACGGTGCCGCTGGCGGCTCTCTTCATGATCGCACTAGAAGCCGCCCTTCCCTTCGTTGGGTTTGGCTTCCTGGACAACTCCACGATGATCTTAGCTGGCGACATGATTGACGGTTCACTTGGCTTCTATCTCAACTGCTCTGTGCTGGCCTCGGCAGCCATGGGAAACGTCTGCTCGGGGGTGCTGGGCATGCAGGTGCATGGGCTGATTGACAATACGGTGCAGAAGCTGAACTTGAACACACCTGTACTTTCAGAGGAACAGCTAAAGGATCGTCGCGTGTTCCTTGCTGGCCACCTGGGTGGTACCGTGGGCATCATGCTGGGCCTAATCCTCGGGATGCTGCCACTTCTTTTTCTGGACGGCGACACTAACGAAAAGTCAGACTACGCCATGTTTCAGCGGTGGGACATAAACCATAACGGCTTCGTAGAGCTGCCCGAGTTCGAGAAGGTGCTGCGCGAGCTCGGCCTGCACCAAACCGATATCCGAGCAAAGACTTTGATCGACAAGTATGGCGAGAATAACCGAGTCAACTTTGAGCAGTTTTCACAGATCAAGGCGGATCTGCGCGATGGAAAGCCCATCTTTGACTAGCAACGATCGTGTCCCTGAGAGCGCACAACGTGCCGGGAGTGTGATGGTGAATTACTAAAAATCGCGTTTGCTCACTGCTTAACGTCTACCGCTGCTCTTTATTTAGGACCACCCGTTCTTCTTCGGCGCTGCGGTATCGATGTGGTACAATACACATTGCAGGAGGAAAAACCCGTTAGCGGTAGTGGTCTCCGTTCTATGCCTCACCTCAACAGCGTACAGCTGTCACATCAGGGGGTGTTTATGTGTACTTGAGTTTGGGCCCATTTCATTGCGGTGGGGGTTGAGACAAAGCAAGAGAGATGTAGGGGGTGCTACGAAGTGTCGGTGGAAGGGAAAAGGGTGACATGCATGAGGGGAGAAGACCCACATAGGCTCTTCGCGGCCCTCCACACACGTCCCCCCCTCTCTCTTTCTCGCTGCGGCAGGAGTTGATTCCTCCGATGAGAAGTCGCTTGTGTCTATGTGCTCGCTGTCTCCTTTGAGGGGCAGGAAGCGGTACCTTTCCATGTGTTGTAATCCCCCTCCTTTCTCTTTACTCTCTCCTGCGTACCATGTCGTACCGATCCAAAACTGGCATGGTACTCTGACTGTCGTTTCACCTGCTCTTTTCTTTCCCCTTTGAGCGTAGGGCTGTTGTTCGCCTCTCTTTATCACCGCTTGCAGCGTTTTTTTTTTGGGGGGGGTGCTGCTGTATTTCTGGTAGCATCTGCATAGCGCAGTCACTGCAGATTTTCTGCTGCACGGCCTCCGCCGTCCTTGTTGATCACCACGGACGGTGATTTCGAGCACTGTGTAGCTCACCGGTGTCTCCTTTCAGTGCTATTTGTTGGGCTGTACCCGGCAACTGGTGAGCCGAGAACTCGCCTCTCGCATGTTGTACTCGTGGCCTCGCACCGCTTATTTTTTTTTCTGTGTTTCCTCTTTCATTCAACTCTTCATTCACAAGGAGTGTGGACGCAGGCGTACTTCCTCGCGTGAAAGCAAGCACGCCAGCATTCAACTCGAATGATGCTAGGCTGCTTATCGTGGATGCCTGGACTTCCCCAAGTAGCAAGCAAGTTGAAAAATACCTGCTGAGGCCGCTGAAAAGGAGCCCCTTATCGACAAGACGAAAGAAGCGTCGTGCTATGGCGGTGCACAATGGAATGCCCTGGGGGAGGACGATTGGCGGCAGCCGAATAACAGCAGCATCGTCTTCTCTAACCACACGTTTAGTAGTGGGGAGGAGATAAGAGGGTCGCTACTGGAAAGCTGCTGTTTTGGAGACGGCGTGCTTTCAGGTGCCCTCGGACTGGTGACGCCGGCTTGCACGCCGACGATGCTTTCCATTCCCCTCGCCTTTGTGGTAAGCGGATGGGGGTTTGCGATGAGGTGCATCCTTATTTGCACTGCTGTGATGTTTCTCTCCGTTGGCATTTTGGCACTGACCTCTTTCTCCGCTGACTCGGATGACTACGAGATGGTGGCGGACATTTTTCTCGACGACAAGGGACGTTGGGTGGTGCGCTTTACTCTTTTCTTCAACTTTGACTGCGCCATGGTGTACTTGAAGTTCATCAAAGAGAGCGTGATGCCGATCCAGGTGAAACATTCGAGGCTTCCCTGTCGCTATGGATGTGCAGTGATACCGACGGCACAAGCTGCCTCATTGCCTCACGCTGATCATCACCTCACATTCAACTCGCGCTTGGCCTCACTGCGCAAAAGGGGTTTGTGAGCCTTCTCTTTCTAATCTTCACCATATTCGCCGTTGCGTACTGCTTTTTCGTCCCGGAGAGGCTCGGTGGTCGCGCGAAGACGGCCGTTTCCTCGGCGGGCCCGAACCGAGATTTTTCAAGGGTCGACTGGCCCTCATTTTCGCCTATATGTTCTCCTCGCCGATCTTTGTCTTCTCTTACGAGGTGCCGTCGAACGGCATGGCAGT
This sequence comes from Leishmania lainsoni, assembly GCA_003664395.1. Lineage (NCBI taxonomy): Eukaryota > Euglenozoa > Kinetoplastea > Trypanosomatida > Trypanosomatidae > Leishmania > Leishmania lainsoni. The sequence continues at coordinate 50,137 of RAIA01000047.1, forward strand.
CATCAAGGATCTGCACGACCGTACTGGCTGCAAGGTCCTCCTATCCACCTCACTGGCGCTCTGCGCATGTCTGTCTTCTACATTGTGCTGGGTATCCTGGGGAGCCTCACGTTTCCCCACTTATCGAGTGGTAACAGCTTCTCCAGCGACAGCGTGGAGACAGATGTACTTAGGTTGGCGTGCCAGCTCACGTGCTCTTTAACGCGGCGATGTCATTTGTCTTTTGCATCTCTCCGTGCTGCCGCGCCGCCTTTATGTTTCTCTCCAGAGGCAACGGCACCAACATCTCAAAGAAGATATGCGCAAGGCTTGGCGCGGTTCTTTCCTCGGTGTGTTGCATCCTCGAATTTTCCTGCTGGACGTGGCGCAGGCCGTATTGCTTCTCGGCGCCTTCTTCAGCTCCACGCTCTGTATGACGTTTCCAGCGCTGTTTGCTATGCAGATGCGCCGGTTTGGCACATGCCTCACCCCCTGTGTCGATGCGCTGCGGCCGTGGGTGCTCCTCCTGAAAGTACTTTTATTCTCAGCTACGTGCACCTACATGGCGTTTGCCTTTCCCTGAGCAGTTGTGCCCGAATGTGTGCGAAGAGAACGCAAAAGGCTTGTGTGGGTGCGATCACCAGCCCTGTTCAGGGGGTTTCTTAGCGCTGCGCTGGTGGAGGTCGATTATGTGGTTTGGACTGTATATATTTTCTTTTCGCAGCAATGCCGTGTAAGATATGTTTCTCTTTCCTTTCTCTCTCTGCTTTCGCTCTCCTCTTTCTTGCAGCTTTGCGGTGACTTCATCTGGGAAGGTCGTTATGGTGTCTACCTTCCACGTGCGACACATGTCTCGCAAAGACACTGGTATAGACTCCCACACGCATGTTCTGGAGAGCTGCACGGCGGAGGTGGTTTGACTGTGGTGAGGGTTAGCCTTTTATGGCGTGTGATGGCATGAAGCCAGAGGCTGCCGCTCTCTCAAGCGGTGAGTGAAAGGGAAACGAATACTTTTGGTGGGAGGGGTAGTTCTAGCTCTCAGCGGTTTCTTGATGACGAAGCGGTAAAGAAAGGAGATAATCAGCTTAGGCGGCTTTCAGTAGCATGAGCAAGCATACGCACACCCACTTAGGCACATACCCACAATGTAGCAGGGAGGAGCAGCCTTTGCTAGTGCTTACTTCCCTGGCCCTCATGACTGGGGAATACCTCAGCGCGTGGCAACCCGGACTCAGCGCGTACTCAGTGTGGCGAATCCAGATGGCCCCCTTATCCCTGGCAACCCCGAGCTACTGCTGGCGTTGACAGGGCCAAGGTACCTACGACGTGGGGAGAGGGGTTGGTGCGAGCTATTGCTACGGATGTCGGCGTTCAGCTCCTGGATGGCGCTGTGTTGGAGTGGCCTGCGACCGGGACGACCTTTGTGTCCCCAACACGATGTGCAGAGTGTGAGCGTGGCCCAAACGTGTCCCACTCGGCCCTCGCTGCCTACTGCTGTGGGAAGCCTGTGCCACGCCAAGGGATGCGCCAGGTGGCGGCCAGCACAGTGGGAGCGGCTGTAAGGCGCGAGTTTGGCGGGTAGAGGTGGAGGCAGGAGCTGTGTTCTGATGACGGGCTCGGCGTTGCTCTAGCCCTTGTGTAGTGCTGCTTTGACACCACGCGGTGGACCTGTGGCGTGCCCCGTCGAGTGTAGTTGAGCTCGTGTTGTATGGCAGAAGGGCCACTGTTGCAGGAAGAAATAGATGCCCTGGGTTGCTCATCAGGAACTCTACCCTTTCATTCTTCTTGGCTCCTCTACCTCCGTACGCGCTTTATGTTCTGCTTTCTGACTTTGGACTACCAATACATGCATAGGATCGCTGAACCGCACGCGCTGCCGTCGATGAATGCTTTTTGAGGCACTGTCGCGCATAATTGGGGACATGTGCGTCCGCTTGGGGGTGCCGCTCACTCTTCGTTGCATCTCTCTGCTGCTGGATAACGTCATTAATGAGGACGTATTAGAGGCGGCTTGCCAGCGCATGATTGAGGAGGGCAAGCTGATTCAGGTTGGCAAGGATTCTTACACAACGCGCAACATGCGCTTTGCGTGTCGCGGCAACCTCCTGATCAGTCGTGAGTACCAGCGATTGGGAATGACGCTCCTTCGCACAGAGGGGGACTCGGCGGTGCGGTATATACCCGCAGGCGCAGAGCACCGCTTCTTGGAAGTGAAGCCTTCTTCCATTGGTGCTCATGCTGGCCTTGGCCTTTTCCTGCGTTCAACCCGGCGCGTGCCGCAAGGCTGCATCCTCTGCGAGTACCGTGGGCGCATCCTGACCTCTGCAGCCAGCAGCGTGGCGAAGGGACTGTATGTGGTGCGAGTACGCACCAGCGGCACGTTTATTGACGGAGTTACAACCACCGGCGAGCACCTTTCACTCGCTACCTTCATCAATGACCATGGCCCTCTGAGGGCAAATGCACAGCTAATGGAATACGATTCCCACTCAGGTCGTGTGTTTATTGTTGCGATCCGCGACATAGCTCCTGCTGAGGAGATCTTCGTCTTGTATGGCGCCACGTACTGGGGCTTCTCGTCCTACGAGGAACTTGAGCAGAACTTAAGGCAGCCGTCTACGCCCGCCGCCAAGGCCGCGACGGCACTGTGTCAGGCGTCCAAGTGCCGAAAGTGTGGCGAGACCGTGCCGTGGCGGGCTGTGCGGCTCCACAGCGACGTCTGCGGCGACCCGCTCACATCGATGTTGCTGCTAAACCTTGACTGTCTTCCGAGAAGCGAGCACACGGTTGTCTGCACGGCTGGCCGCATCCTCGCCGGCGAGCGTGTGCGTGCTTTTCACAAAGCAACATCACTCGTGAGCCTGTCAGACCCGCAGACGTTCGCACACACCTTCGAGGACATTGTACAGGACCTGGAGTTTTTCTTCCCCGCTGAGGCCGAAGGAGAGGGTTCGTCGTAGAATTCGAGTGACACGAAGGCGAGGGGCACAAAGAAAAGCGGCGACTGCTCAGCACCATCCTTGTGCATACTTGTGCCAGAAGGGTGGGTACAGTGTACGCATGTGTGATGTTCATTGAAAATCGAGGGCAGATGGGGGGTTGGTAGGTTGACACGGCGTTTTCCCTGGTCTCTCCTCTTTTACAGTTGTAAAGACGAGCACTCGATTCAGGCCGTTGCTGAGGCTCCGCTGAGTCCACATGTCGATGAGGCGTCTGTGCTTTTGCCCCCACCTGAAAAAAAGAAGCGTGTGTCAAGTAGCCTCTATGTGTGTTGCTCCGTTTCCTCCTAACGCCCTCACTCCTACCGCGCCGTATGCAAGCCCTGCGTTCTAGTAAAAGGTGCTGGTGCGTTTCTTGCGTTGATGAGGCACACAAGAGGTGAGGCGGGGCATGGCGTGCAGGCCCTTCTCGATCTCCCGACCTTTTCTTTTCTATTTTCCACTGTTTCTCATTTTAGCCGTGTTGTTGTTGTTCGTGTCCGCCTCTCTCTGCATGAGTGCTTCGTCTTCGTTAGCGCTTGGCTGTCGTCTAAACGGCAGTCGCTGCCTCCCCTTTAATCAATCGCCACCAACACTGCAGCAGCACGTGGTTTGCTTTTTTTTTCTACTCCAGAGGGAGACGGGGTAGCTGCTTTCACAATGCCGGGAGCTCACTTTCTGCTCAATTTGGTGACGACTAAGCAGGCCGCCGCCTCTGCGCAACAGCTCATGGGCAATCCGAAGAATTACAGCGCTGCTTTGCTGCGAACAGTCCTCTTTTCTCCAGAACGTATTCAAGTGCGCTCAGAGGGAACGCTCGTGTTTCCGTGGGAGGCAAAACGTGGCTGTCTGAACGGCATCAAGTCTGTTCATGGCGGGGCCCTGTCCAGCTTGGCGGACGCCTTCACAAAGATTCACGCCCACGCGTATCTACCGCAGGCGTGTGTAGAATCGGCGAGCTTCGAAATCAGCTTCCTTTCCGCCGTGTTCGAGGACAAGAAGTGCAACTGTGTGACGCGTCTCGTGCGTCTGGAGGACACCATCGTCTTCACAGAATTTTTGTTCGAAGGCGAAGGCAGCAACGAGGTGTACGCTCGCGGTACCCACGTTCTGAGAGCGAATTCGCATATCGGAAACTGAGCTGGAGTAGCCGCCATGACACATGTGAAACGCGCGGTCGTCTTTTCCAGGGTGCGCTTTCGTGGGGTGTGTGCGTACTCACGCATTTTCCGCCAGCGCGTCGGCTTCTTTCTTGAGTGCGTATGCTTGTTTTACGACGCATCTGCGAATTGTATCGCTGGTATTTCCTCGCCAACATCTCCAAAGCCTAAGCGTGAAGAGCACTGCATCAGAGGCCACGCTGATGTAGAACGAATCGGTTGCCGAAGTGTCAAGAGAAGCGCATTCACGTCACCCGGGGAGAGAGTGAGCGGCGTACTCGTGTGCGTTAGGGTGGACGAATGATCCCTGCGTCTCATGTCGTAAGCACATCTCGTCAGTATGCGTCTTTGTGGGACGCTTTGGTGTCCGCCCACGCCGCGTGCCCTCATTGCATGTTGTTCGTTTTGGTTGCCGCCTTTTGCGTCCGTACTCATGGCCGTTCACTGTTGACGTGTGTCAGTGACGTCCATTGTGCGGCTCGTTGCATATTTGGTCAACAACCATTTCCTCTTTCTTCGCTAATCTTGAACTCTTTTCGTGTCTTGCCAGTCTTATCGTCTCCCTCTCACTCTCTCTTCTCTCTCCACCTTTGGAGTCCTGCAAGGTGTGGAGGTGCAGTACTCTCCGCCTCGTCCTTTCCGTTTACCACATTCACCATGGAAGACGTCGAGCTTAGCGAGCTTGTCAAGCGGTTCCAGTCGCTGCAGCGAGTGCAGGTGTCGAACGAAATTACGGAGCGCAACGCGGTGGAGATTGTCAATGCGTTAATTCAGAAAAAACTCATCGACCTCCTCTTCACCACAGACGCCAAGGAGTACCTCACCTGGGATGAGCTGAAACGCGAGATCATGGACGAGGTACTAGCCAACGGCGGGCGGCTGAACGTCGTTGACTTACCAGGACTGCTCAACGTACACACCTTCCAGGTAGAGCGAGTTCTGCCTAGTGTGTTGGCGGAGAACCCCACCCTCACACTCGAAGGTGGTGAACTCATGACAGACGGGTATCTAGACTCAGTGGTGTTGGCTGCCGGGGACCTTCTGAAGGAGCAGGGCTCGCTCGCCATATCGAATTTTGCCTCCGTGAACCAGCTGAGCTCCCTCTTTGCGAAGAGTTTGCTCAGCAAGGCAATGGATCGGGGTCGTATTGACGCCCTCATGCAAGACGGGTCGCTCTACACGAAGCAGTTTGTAAATCGACAGCGTATGATTGTCCGTGCCGGGCTGCTGGCGGCGGAGGAGCCGGTTCGGCTGGATGCCTTCTACAGGCGGAACAAGCTCTTCGCACCGCTGCTGAGCCATGTAGTCGCTGAAGTCAGCCGGGAGCTCCCTGGCAGCTTTGATGGATTTAGCACCTATATTCCACTCGTGTACGAGGCAAAGCGCACGGCAGAGGTAGAGAACTTGTATGCGTCGAACGGCTATGTTGAGTACGCCCAGTTGCAGCGGCAGGGGATTAGCAACCCTCGCCAGTACCTGACAGAGCGCTATAACCCACCTGATGCGGCAGCGACTGAGCAGGCTGCGGGCACTACGGGGCCATCGAGTGCCTCAGCGCCGGCGAAGCAGCGAAAGGGTCGAAAGAAAGGGCACGGGAGCAGGGTAACTGCTGTTGCCAGAGAGGCAGCAGTGCAGGTGACAGTGCGAGCCTGCGCCGAGCACCCCTTGTGTGGGTACCCGCTTTCTAACGGATTCGTGTCGGATCGCTACCTCAGCAATCTCCCTGCCTTACAAGCCCTGGTGGACCGAGAGGCCCTCGCCGTCGACGTTGCCGAGCAGCTTCCACTGTTTGTGGAGGTGGAGAGGGACTGGCCATTGCTAGAGGAGCGTCTATGCGAGCTGTACCCCGGGCTGGAGAGCGCCACGCTCATCGCCAACACTATACTGCTATCTGCGGCAGCCGAAGAGGCGATCAAGGCAGCTCTTCCACCCGCCGTGGCGAACGCCAGAAAATCCAGAGTGCTTTGAGGACTGTGGTGTCGGACACGATCGCGTCTGTGCTGAAGCTGTCGCACGATCGGTATAGTGAGGTTCTCCGGGAGCTGGTGGATATGTGGGGGGAGGTGGTGGCGGCGCTGGAGCAGCAACTGGCGCTGTCGGCTGCCAAGAATGTGGCCGCAGAGTTGAAGCAGCTCAGAAGCGACTTGCAGGAGCAGCTCGCCACGCGCTGGATTCACCTCTGGGTCACCGCAAAAGGGTTGGAGTGGGCACTGGCCCAGCTGGATGAATCGACGTCTTCGGTCATTGCTCGGCACGTTATGTCTACAGAGGCGTATGAGATGGCGAGGCAGGTCATCCGCAACGAGAGTCTTGACACTCAGGAGTGCAGCGAGAAGGTTGCAGCGGCGCTCGAGCAGGTGAGCCAGCCAGCCCAGCTAATGAAGGCTTTGCTACCCTTTTCGGAGAGTCGTCGCAACACCCTTATACCTCTGCTGGACGCCGTCAAAGGCAGATCGGTTGGGGTGTTCCTTGATACCCTACGCGAGATGAGCGGCTCAGGCATCGTTGCTGTTGCGTCATTCCACTCGCCGAACAAGAAGGCGGAGCGGGATGCGTATGCGAAAATCAAGGCGTCTGTAGCCCAAGAGGTGGCGGCGGCGTCCGTGTCAAAGAAGGATCCCGCTGCCAACGGCAAATTGCTCTCTTTACTGTGCACGCTGCTCGTACACCAGCGCTTTCGGTGCCACGTTGAGGTTCCTGGCAAGGCGGTCGCTGGCGTTGTGGGCCGCCTAAAAACAGAGGCGGAAGTACCGTCCACTTTGGAGAGAGCTAAGGATGCAGTGATGAGCGCCTTGCAAAACGGCACCGTCGATGAGGCAGGGGCGGCGACGCTCGAAGAGCTCCGCACTGCTATATTGATGCTCAGTTGATGACGGTGGCGAGGGCAGCCAGAAAAGGGTCAAAGTTTCCGCCTCCTCTCTTCCTCTCGCCATCTCTGTCACTTCCATTAAGTGGCGGTCGATCTCTGATGCATTATCTTTTGAGCGTGTGTGTGTGTGCTTTGTGCTTTCCAAGCTGCTGATGTGCGGAGAGCCGGATCGCAATGACTTTAATTGCAAATTGCTTCTCATGAAAGGACCAGGTCCCTTGTTTGGAGCCAGGTCACAGACGCGCTGATGCGCCGCGACACACCTGTGTATGTGTAGGTTGCTCGTGGGTATCCATTAAGGGAGGGGTACCGCCTTGGATTACTGTACTTTGACTTCTTTCATCCTCCCCTTCCTCTCGCTTTCGCTTCCCTTTTCCGCACCCCTTCTCTGCGACGTCTGCTGTTGTTCGACACGTTTCTCCTCCCCGAGGCGCTATGAATCTCCCTTTTTCATGCGCGATGCACGATATGTTCTTCACGTCTCCCCCACCCCGAACGGAGGCTGCTGAGTGCCATGGGCGGATGCGGGTGTACTGTACGCAAAGCGTGACGCTTCTGCAGCGGTGCCCGTCGTCTTAACATGTCTTCTCCACTCGTCATTGATCGTGCCACTAAGGGACACAAGGCAAGCGAAAGAAAAGTGCCACCAAAGACTTCAGCGAGGAATTAGCCACCGCTGTTGCTTTATTTTTTTCCTAGGCTGTGTGTGTGTGTGGGGAGGGGGGGTGGCGTAGCACTGCTCTCCACACCCTCCGGGTATTGCTGCTGACACTGCCAGCTTTGGCAGGTGCCTCTGTTCGAGAATCGTGTCTTTCTCTCCCTTGTCTGTCTCTTTGTTTTTTCGCTTGTGTGACTCCATAACACCAAAGGACGCTGTGATGTGGAAGGCGGTGATCGCTGCGCGCCTCACGCACCCACCGTTTGCTGTGGTCTTCTTTTTTGATCTTTCTTCCCTCACCGCCAGGCACTATTGAGGGTGCATGCTGCGCTGCTGCGGCTGCCGATGGAGCGTGTGGTCGAGCCACCTCTCCACGAAGCGCACCGTGGTTGAGGCGTACGAGCAGCTTACGCGCAAAGGTGTCATAGCGGCCGACGCCCGCCAGCGCCACATGTTAGAAGCCTGCACACCCCTCCTCCAGTATATTCACCAGTGCTACGCCGACGAGGCTGCCGGCAAGATATCACCGTACACCCGGGCATGCGTGCCACCACGCGGTGAAGGGGGCTACTGGGCACAAGTGTGGCGCTTGCTGCGGAATTCTATCCGGGCGATCCTTGCTAAGGAGGCGCGGCGGGCATTTTCCGACTCCGGCAGCTGCAAACTGGACCTCTTGGAGGCTGAGAACATTGGTGTGGTGGAGAAACGCGGGCTGTACCTGTGGGGCGACGTGGGAATAGGTAAAACGATGACACTGGACCTCTTTGACCTCTGCAGCACCCCGTATGCAAAGCGCCGCTCCCACCTACACTCCTTCATGACTGAATTAGAGGACCGTCTCTTTCGCGCAGAGTTGGCGTTGACGCAGCGTCGCCGGTCAGCCGTGTCACCGAAAGAGAAGGAGGAGCTGCGTGACATCCGTCCCATCAACCAGGTTGTGCAAGAGGTGTTGCACGAGACGCCTATCCTGTGTTTTGACGAGTTTCAAACGTTTGATGTGGCCCACGCCGCGTTACTGGCCGCCTTCTTCACTGAGGCGTTCCGTCAGGGACTCTTCCTGATCACGACGAGCAACCGCCCCCCAGAGGATCTGTGCCGTACTTCGGCTTCCTTCAATGCCTTCCTTCCCGTGCTGCGGCAGCACTGCCGTGTCCTGCACTGCGCCAATATACGTGACTACCGCGTGAGGAGTGCGGCGGAGCGACACCACGAGCAGATCTTTTTGCACCCGAACACGAAGGCGAACATGGAGCGGCTGCTGCGGCGTGTCGAGCACGCTTTGGGGACACGTGGCGCTGACTCTGTATGGGTCAGGGAGGATACCCTGTGGCATCACGGCCGCAGCGTGGTGATTCCGCTGCGATGTGGCGGGTGTGCCGTGTTCGATTTCACCGACATCTGCGGTGCGCGAGAAGGGCTCTCCTCTGCCGACATCCAACTCGTTGCGCTGCAGTTCCACACCATCATTATCACAAACGTACCACATATGGGCAATATGAGCACTAACGCATCGCACCAGTTCATTCTGCTGGTCGATGAAATGTACCAGAGCAATGTGAAGTTGCTTTTCACTTCCTTTGTGCCATGGAACCATCTCATGGACCCCACCTACACCACAAGCAACGTGCGAGGCATGGTAGACGACGACTCTTGTGGCGGCGGCGGAACAACCAATTCTGCAGACGGTAGCCTTGAGGCCGAGGTTTACAGCGAGGGTGAGGATGAACGGAGCGGGTACGCGGCTCACTACAACTTTAGGAACGAGGAGGAGGTCGTGAGCTTTGCGCGCATTCGCAGCCGCCTCAACGAGATGGGCACTGCATCGTACCTCCTGCGTGACCACCGCCACTATGTCGTCACCGATTTTGATTTCTCTGCTTTGCTGAATCCAGACATACAGCGGAAAGTGTGCAAATGAGGTCCCCGTTTTTTTACACCAGTCCGTTGCGTTGTGTTCACTGTGTCTTCGTCTATCTCCTTTTGTATATTTCTTGGCGTGACTCAACGCGCTTGACGGAAGAAGCACGGGCGCACGAAAGAAAAAGCAAGCAGGCGTTCAGCAAGAGATGCCATGTGAGTGGGTAGGCCACCGAATGATGATCTTCTATTGGTACGCCACCTCTTGCTCTCTTTCCTATCTCCTTCCTGTGTGGTGTACTTGACGATCTAGCCCCTTTCCGCGCCCCCGCCCCCCTCCACCCTCGTACCAGTTAGGACTACCTCCGGCCCCCCTTCCCCCCTCACGTCTAGAGGGAATCAGGCAGGTATGGTGAGAGAGATGTTGATACTCGCTAGTGTGTGTACCTTGGCGTCTTTCATATGCTGCCAGATGGACCGTCTGTAGTTAGATATTCACCTTTGAGGCTCTTGGTCGGCTATCGTGGTGTGAACGGCCTCCACGCCGCTCGCCACCATGGTGTATCTTCTCAATCCCCTCCCACTCCTTTCATCTGTTCTGTGGCGTTGTTGTTGTGCTTGCTGTGCTTGTTGTGCAGTGGAGGAAGCTCGAATGGAGTTCCGCAGCGGCTGCAGCGTCTCAGTCGCACGGGCACGACCTCCTCGCCACTTTTTGTTTCTCCCCTTTCTTGCGGTGCGCTGCCAAGTATTCTAAGCATGGCGGGCGTGGGCAGGCATGGAGTTTCCTCGTGGACTTAGAAGCCGGACTACTACGCTCTGTCGCTGACTGGCACCGGGATGGAGGTCCTCACAGAGCGTGTCAAAGGCGAAGGGCTGTATGCAACACGCGACTTCTCCGCACCCAACGCTGTTCCCGGAGAGACAGCGCTCTGCTGCTCGCAATGCATGGGCCATCTTAAGAGAAAGGGGTGCCGGAGTGCACATTTTGTTTACGGTCGCTGGAGACGCCGCGAGCGCAACTGTAGCGCAGCTTTCAACGTAAAAAGGCAGTACTGGCCCTGCCCTACCCACAGCTGCAAATGCCGCTGGACCCGGTGCCCTGCTTGTGGAGGGAGCAGGGCTGCCGAGATCAGTTTTGCTCTGCCCGCTGCCGCGAATCCGCTCTGAAGAAGCTCCACTGGGTGTGCTGTGCCGCCCACATGAAGGCGTCCCAACGCCGAGCCTACGCCAAGTTCATGCGCTATGACTGGGTGCAAGGTGGGGTAGACTACAGCGATACCGCGATCCTGGGATTGCGCATCGTCGCGCAGACACTGTGCGCGCATCGGCTACACTGAGCCTCACTCGAGTGCGCCTTTGAGACGTACGCACAGCTGATCTGCTTCCCCATCACTTCCTTTTTCTTCACGTACTTACTGTTGGATGACATTCCAACAGGGGAATCAAGCAGTGTCGCCGTTGCAGCGCACGCAGCCATCTTTGCGACTCGCAAGCACGACCCGATGTTGGTTCCTGGAGTGAGGGCTGCATACGCGCGGGGAGTTGCGGGATAAGGCTACCTTCTGCACCGAAAGCCTCGAGCTTCTACAGAATGTGTTTGACATAGACCCCGAGGAGCGTTCCTTTGTTCACGCGCAACGGTGGTCGGAGCTCATGGGGGCAGTGCTGCTCAATTGGCAAGAGCGGTCGCCGCCATCTCCTTATGAGATGCACCGGGAACTCGTCAGCTGCCTGCCAGATGGTGAAAGAGCTATGAGCGCGTTTGAGCCGACAGTTTTCCAGACTCACATCGCAACGGATGTGAGCGACCTGTGGCGCAGCTGTCGTGGACAGTGCATCTACGAAGTTGGGTGCCTCTTCAATCACTCGTGTGATTCAAACCTCAGCGTACAGTACTCCTTTCTGAACGATGAAACCCTGACTGTCGTGGCGCTGCGGTATGCCAAGGCAGGCGAGGAACTCACTATCAGCTACATCGACTCACGTTTGCCGTTCGCGGTGCGGCAACAGCAACTGTTGGATCACTACCTATTTGAATGTAGGTGGCCTCGTTGTGTTGCTGAGGGCACGACTGATGCGAATATGTGAGTGAAGGCTGGGAAGAGGACGAGAGGAGTTGATACTTGCGCGCCTCACCGTGGAGCGCTTTTTTCGCATTGCAGTCCCCTCTTTCCGTTCTTCTGTGACCTCGGATGGCGTGTGGAGCACCGCGCAGTTCATCGCTGAGGGTGGGCAGCTTCGGACAGCGTCCCTCAAGACGCGGATGCAGGGGTGTGAGTGGAGATGTCTGAGTTCAGACATGAGAGTTCCTCGTGCGATGATTGGGATATTTCTTCGACTGATGGCTGAGCATTAGGAGGTGCGTCTGCCGGCCGTAGCGTCTCTTGCTTTTCTTCTCCGCTCAGCTGCACGGGCACCGGCGCCGGCACGTAACTCATCAGTTGAAAATGTCACTTCACACTTCCTTAGCTCTCTGGTCTTCGTGGCACGTGGCCGTTGAGTGACATCGCGCCTTCCGGAAAGCAACTTAGTGGCGCTGCTTCAAGGCGTCCTTCTCCCCGTGTACGTCCTCTTTCTTCCTCTGTGCTTTCGGATCTGTTGCAGCATTAACATCAGGTGTGATGTGCTCTGGATGAACGATGCATCGCTGTTTGCCGCACTCTCTTGATGCCCATGAGGATTGTGCATTCTGCTGCACCTCCGATTCCCGCCTATACACTCAACCGTTCTCTCCTCTTTTCTCTTTGGACTTTGTGTTTCTTTTTATTTTGCTTTGTTGAACGTGCGTTTGTGTGGTCGCGTCTGCATGACGCGCCACTACACACCCCTGGATCACATCGACACAACTTCATACATGAACGCGCTAACACACTCGCACGCGCACGCTCTGCACCACTCACATGGTCTCATGCCTTGTGGCTACACATATTGACTGGCGTGCATGCAGTTAACTTCAGCGATTCGTCTTTTTCCTGGTGCTCCTGTTTCTTCCCTGTGCCCTTTAGTTCGCTCTATTTTGTCAAACCCTGTGCTTCTCTCACGCTCTTTTACTCGTTTCGCCGTTTTTGATCTTGTCTTGTTCTTCGCCCGCAGCGCACTCCTCGTTTTCACTGCGATCTCCGCGTTGTTGTTTTGCTTCCAAGAAAACGCCGTCGTCTGTGTGTGTGTGTGTGTGTGTGTGGGTGTGGTGTACCTTCACCGTGATGCGTCGCATCTCTCTCTCCTTCGACTGACCGCTTTTTTCCCCTCTTCTGTACTCACCGCCTCTCTCTGCACGCGGGTACGCGCGATCGACGTCTGCACGAGTGCATTTTTATTTGCTCTGCGACAGTCACAGACCAGCACTGAAGCGGAGCTTTTTAGTCAGCCGTCTCTCCGCGCCGTTTGCTTTTTGGCACGCTCTTATTTATTTCGCCTCTCTCGCTTCCTGCTGTTCTCTCGCAAACTCTCGTACAGCCTATTCACCCCTCCCTCGCTGCGTGCGCAAATTGTGACTCCACAAGCAGGGAGACATTCTCAAGGATTTTCTTCTCGGGCTACACCGCCCGAAGACGTGAAGGCCTTTCTAGGAAGAAAAGGAGGAAGCACAGTCACCAGACAACAGAAAAAAAGACGCTAAAAGCATAACAGCAGCCTTTCAATTATCGAGTTGAGCCTCAACACCGACGCCTGCACCTATACGCCCACACCCACACAAAAGGAACAAACAGAACTGCTGGTGCCAAGTCACTTCTTTGATGTGGGTGTTTAGGGGGGTATAGCACACTTGCACTGATTGACGCCCCCTCCTTTTTCAAAGTACTACAGGACTCTTCATTTTCACAATCGGTCACTTTTGTTAGTCTCTTTCTCTCTCATCCTTGACTTGATCTTCTTTGTTTGTTGCTTCTTTCCTTTCTGTGTCTTCGAACTCAAATTTTTTCCTGTGCTTTTTTTCTTTTTGTGTTCTCGTCGTTTCAGCTGGTCGCTCTCAAGTTTTCGATCAGCACTACCTCAGCGACTGTCTCTGTTGCTTGTACGAGCTCCGTTGAAGTCGACCTCTCCTTTCACCCCTCCTCCTGCCTTCAGCTGTCTTCTCTCTTCGTGCTGTTCTTTTCCTCGCTTCTCTCTCTTCGCCTATTTTTGCCTGTTGTGCTGAGCCTCAACATCGCCTTTTTCTTCTTGCAAGACTTCTCTCTCCCCCATCCCCAAACCCCCCCCCCCAGACCCCCCCCCCCAGACCCCCCCCCCCCCACACACAAAGTACCGAAAGGTAGTCGCCGTCGCCAAGGACACCTTTTTTTTGTATTTGTGTTGTGTCTGCGCTTCTTATCTCACCCCTCTGCTGTGCGCACGCGTGTGCTTCTTTTTTTTCTTTTCTTCGTGTTTTTTTTTTTGCTTCTCCGTTCATCTTTTCTGCTTTGCTACTGCCCCCCCTTTTTTTGAGTTTTTCGTTCTCTTTTTATTCTACTTTGGCCCGTTGTGTGTTCCTTCGCTTCGTTGGTGTTTTCAGGCCACCCTTCTTTCCCCCCTTCTACGCCTTTCATTGACCTCCCCCTCCTCCTTTCTCTGCCTTCGCTTTCTCCTTGATCTTTTCGTGTTTTTTGTGTGTGCACTTCTCTCTTCTTTATTCGCATCTCTTCCCGCCTTTGTTTGTTTGTTTGTTTTCCCTCTCTGAGGAGGGAAACTACTCCTCTTTCGTTTACTCGGTCTGAATCCGCTTGTTTCTTTTTCTTTTTAGTATTCCCATCCCCGTACTCGTTCTCTTGTCTGGTCATCCGTGGAGTCAAGAAGGCTGCTCAGTTTCGCTTCCCTCCTCTGGAAAACAAAGGAACGTCAACTGCGCGCAGCGTTCGCGTGCGGGTCTTCTTTCGCTTCAAATTCTCCTTGTGTGCGTTCATCTTCAGAGTGTATCTTCTACTTTGATTCCTGCCTTAGCTCGACTCCTCACACACCGTAAACGACCACGAGCAAAGCGACTTGTATGTTTGCCATTACCTGAGCACAGAGCGCTTCCCTTTCCTCCCTATCGCCTTTGCGTAGTGCACTATCACGAGTGCTCGGCGGACTCACTCACATTCTCAGAAGTGGAGAACAAAAGCACGCGCACGGTATCAATCACGCCAACGACGAAAAAAAAAAGAAACGATCCCTGGGTGCGCTGGAGGTCCTTTTCGTTAGCTTTCGTAGCCCTAGTCATAGTACAGACCTTCAGCACCGGGGAATACGGTAAAGAGGCGGCGCTCTTTTTTTTTCCGTTTCTTCTTTTTTGTGTTTCCCTTTGGACTTACTCACTCGGTCTCTTTCATACCATTTTTGATGCGCGCCACACACACGTCCGGCAAACGAGAACATCCCTTCTGCATGCCAAGCCAGCGCAGACGTGGTGCCAGCTTTCGGGGAGTCTACTGCCCCGATGCATTCTCAGTGTGCCTCGAGGACTCTGTGACAGAGACGGCGGAGGTGTTTCGTCGCTCTCCATCCATCACGGCGAGAGGAGAGTACCTTGTCCCGGCGAAGCCGACAGAGATTAAGAATCGCCTAACTGTTGTGCTCGACCTTGACGAAACACTTATCTACGCGCGTCAAGGACCGCTCTACGTACGCCCTGGCATGGAAACACTGATGCGCTTCCTCGCCGACTACTGTGAGACAATCGTGTGGACCTCCAGTAAGCACCGCTACGCAGACGCTGTCGTGGCGCAGATTGACACGTGCGGCGCCGTTTGCCATACGGTGTACCGACACCGCCGATGGTTCAACGGCACATCGGCAACCAAGGAACTGCGCTTACTCGGGCGAGACTTGGAGACGACGATCATAGTGGAGAACACCCCGGACTGCTGTCGCGGCTACGAGAGGAACGCTGTGCTCGTTGAGGACTACGAGGGTGGCGAGCTGGCAGATCACACACTGCACATGCTGCTAGCTCTGCTGCGGGATCTCGTCGATCGCCACGAAAAAGAGGGGATTACTGTGCCCGAATACATCGCCACGACGCCACGCCTTTCGCAACAGAACGTCTTGACGGATAAAGGCACTGCAATGCAGGCGTACTGCCTGCGCGGCGTCGAGGACGAGTGTGCCGTGCCACACTCGACGGTATCCAAATACCTGTCCACAAACTGCGACAACTTGACCAACGCCTTCCCCCGCCCTGCGCAGCAGCAGCCACGCATGCGACCGGGGGGTTCACTGGGCACCAGGCGCCAGCATGCCCGCCTGCAGCGAATTGTGTACTAGAAGGACACCGAGCTTCATGACTGCCAGCCACTCACGCATACAGCCAAAACGAGAGCAAAGAAGTACTCACTGCAGGCAGTCATACTTGCCCCTTTTGTGTGTCTGTCCTTGAGGGGGCTGCCCGCTACTGCAGCAGTTCTTTGTTTACCTCACAACGCTTATTCATGCCTTCCTCTCTCTCTCTCTCTTTTTCTTACTACGATCACCATCGCTGAGCTCCCTCTCTCGCCGTCTCCTCATCGCTGACTTTTTTCCTCGAAAATGAGAAGTCGCTTTACGCACCGTTTTATTAGGAGTAAATTTTGCATGGCGTCCCCCCTCCCCCTTTCGCTTTTTCCTCTCCATTTGTGTCCTCCTGTTCGCGTTTTAGCGTCTTTCTTTTGTTTCTCCACTTGAGCCCCCACTCCCCCGCGCCTCTATTTCCCACGATTAGCGAAGAGCGCTGTTCTCGTTGCGTTTTCCGTTCTTGGCATGTGCCAACAAAACGAAATCGTAGTGTATTTTGCTTTGTTTTCCTCTCGAGATGCGTCGCTGTTTCCCACAAGGACGCTCTTGCGGCTACTCCATCGTTTTTCTCCCTTGTTGGGTACAGTATCTCAGTAACATAGAGTTGGCGGATTCACCGAAGCAGCGTGCCAAGTGGCTTTGTCGGGAGGATTTTCGGCCTTGTGGTAAGACGGTTTTTGGTTGCTGGTTTGCTTTGTGGGTGCCGAGAAAATGGCGATGCGCTGAGACAAGAAAAAAAAACGACACCGATGACCTTCGCGCTCCTTCCTTCAGTTTTCTTTTGGCTTTCTCTTTTCTCTGCGAGACTCTGCTCTTGGCATGCCCTGCCGTTCTTCTGTGCGTGCCTGCGTGTGGGGGTACCGTAGTCGGGTGATGCGCCCGTTCAGAACTTTATTGTGGCATAACGCAACCTTGGGTGAACAGGAACCCGCCGAAAAGCAAAAGTGGGCCACAGTTAAAACCGGCCAAAGCAATGGGGAGGAGCGAAAAAAAACAAAAATGTTTTTCTTGTGCTAAACAGCTCACTACACTTTGTCTTGTTCTCTAGCAATTTCGGGGGCGGGAAGACTCGATTTGTTCAATGTACCTGCGATTGTTGCGGAGAGTTGACATTGCCTTCCACATTTCTTCAAGACGTTTTGTTATTTGCTCTCTTTCTCTTTTGCTTTCAATGGAAGCGACGACTCGGTGGGAGCGCATGTACGTACCTTGTGGACATCAAAACAGAGGTGTACTCAGTGTGGAGAGGAAAGCGATCCAGCGGGGTGTACTGACTTCTTGGTGAGCGCTGCACAGCTTATGCCAGCACACCCATGCACGTCTTCCTCTCCCTTGCTTCTTCAGCTTTTCAGTATTCACTTTGGTTTTATGTTAGTGGCGAACGGGCATGCAAGTGGAGTGTGCCAGAACAGGAAAAACGGTGCTTCTTTTCTTTCTATCATGCGCGTGCTGATGTTGTCCTCATCTCTTTGTTTCGTTTCTTTTCCCTCTTTGTACGTGCGTATGCTCGTTTGTTGTAGTGGGTGTTGTACGAGATGTGTCGCGTGGCGCATGTGGGCCTTTCTCCTCTGCATCCCGCCACTGATAAAGTGCAGGCTCCTACTTCTTCTTTCCTGCTCGTGTCTTCGCTCTTTATTATCTTCCTCATGGGTTGCTGATGCGCATGTGTTTGCCTGTGTGTGTGCCACCTTCAGAGGTTCTCCCTTTACCTTTGCTTCTATTTTTTTTCTCCCTTTGCGTTTCGATGTGCGATGGGTTTCGTCTCGTATTACACCGGCGTGTCCCACACCAAGCAATTCCCACAAAACGTTAGCTTCGCTGTGCAGTGCTCCTTCAAGAAACGGAAAAGGAGAAAATCATCACCCACTCACCCACACACGAATCAGACAGCCGTCCGGGAAACACTGCGTACGCAACAAGTACACGAGCTCCATATATATCGCAACCGTTTTTTTCTTTTTCTTTTTTAGACGGGAGGGAGACAGCGGAAAGTGATGGCGTGCGACTGCTGGTGCCGTTCTGGCTGTGACTCGATCTTCCTATAGCGCACCACCTTCTATGAAGTACTTTTACGATAACATGTTGGATAGTCAGACAGCTCTCTCTTATTTGTTATTTCACTTGTTTCGTTCCGCGTGCGTGTTTACTTAATGTTTGTCCTTTTTGGTTCCACTCTGCCGTTGGCGAGCGCATACGCCTCTTCTCGTTTGTGATTTTGTTTCTCACGCGTTCTTCTTTCAATTAGCCTGAAGGCGTTGTTGGTGTGTGTGTGTGTGCATGCGTGTGTGTGTATGGCCGTTGATCTTCTTTGTTGGAGAGGTCAACTGACGTCAACTCAGAGACAAAGTAAGGAGCGAAAAAGAGAAAACGTAAGTCACGCACACGTCTTTCAACCACCATCAAAGCACGCTGAGCCACCATCTCTCCCCTTCCTTTTCTTCTCTCTCGGTTTCTGTTTTTCCTGTTCTTCTCTGTGTGTGTGTGTTTTTTGTCTTTCTGCTTTTCGAGTCCCCCTCTCTCTATGGTGTGAGCTTCTTCTGTATTGTAGTGAAGGGACCTCATTTGCTTACGCACGTACCCATCTCTCTTCCTTTCCTCACTTTCTTTTCTCTTGACCTTATTGCTCTAATTCCTTTTCTTTAGCTCTCTCGTCCACGCCTTTTCGTTTTCCTTGTTGACCTCTCCTTAGTTGTGTCATGTGCCATTAAGCGATTACTACATTTTCATTTTAGCTAGTGGATGCTTTTGTGCTTGATAGAGACGGACTGACTTCTTTTTCTTTTTGGTCCCTTCATGTACTTTGTTGTTGTTGTTCCCCCTCTCTTTCGCCTGATTTCATTTCAGAGCGCTGCGGATGAAAGTGGGGAAAGGCGATGCGTGCGCGTACGTCTGTTTGTTCGCAGGTGGGTTAGCGGTTTGGTGAATCGGTGTCCCACATTCCGCTGGCCATATGATGATGCTCTACCGCACCCTTCAATCCCGTCCCCCGCTACCACGCTTTTGAAGGGGTGCGTACGAATGGGTGAAGAAGGTATCTAAGCTCGAACCAGCACTTTCTGCATGCGATCGACCTCCTACCTATTCTAAGGGAGTGTGCTCATTTTGTTTTTCGCCTTCGAGCTGCGTGAGTGTGCCTTCACATTCACTCATGTGTAATCTAGGCTATCGTTGTGCTATCGGTGGTACACCTGCACCACAGACACTTCTCTCGCTATTTCCTTTTCGGCCTGTTACTTTTAGTATTCCCTCGCGCTCTCTTTGCATTCCTTTTCTGTTGTGTGTTTCTTCTTTGCCATCCTCGACACGTCTCGACAGGTGCAACCGAGGAGCAGCCACAGTGTAGTGCCTGCGTGTAATGACGTGGCTGCAGCTCCTTAAGCAACCCAAAAAGAAAATGGAAGAGGGGATCGAAGCGGGTAAGAGGGATGCGAATGTGTATGACTGGACCACAGGATGCGTGAGAGGAGAGCTGCAAGCAAAAAAAAAAGAATCGCGCGCCGTCTCCTCCTCTCGATGTGCGACTGCCTGTGTGGTGACTTCTTACTGGCGCGTACCGCCATTGCCCACCAGCGTCATTGCACAGTGGCTTCTTAGTTGCTCCAAATCTATGCGAACTTGTCTCCCCTTCTCTTAACTCAAGAGCCCTGGAGTGTGAAGCGTGTGATGTGCGGTAGCAACAGGAAGGTGTTTTCAACCAAACTGCGATCTAGTCGTCGCGCTTCCATCTCTCTCTCTCTCTGTAAGTGTGTATATGGGGCACGCGCTTTTTCTTGTGCAGGTGGTGCTTGCGTTTGTCGTTTCTTAGCGGGGCACCACGCTGTCTCGCCCACGCATGTTCCACCTCCCGTCCTCTCGCCTTGTTTGATTGCTGTGCCCTCCCTCTCTCTGCTTTCTCTTTGTGCTCGCGTTGCCCGTCGACACTGAAAACGGTAAAGCTTGTTTTAAATCCGCCATAGCTTTCACTCTCATTCCCACGCTCGCTCTCACTGCTCCCCTTTACGTTGATGCCGGAGATTAACGGACAGCACTAGGGTAAAACGAAGAAAGAGCGAAAGCGTGAGCGTTGCTTCTCGGGTTCGTGTTAACCCGTCGACTTATGTGTGGTGTCTTCCGTCTTTTTTTTTGTGTTTGCCTTTCACTTTTGTAAGCTGCATTCGAAGGTGACGGAGTACGCGTCGCCAACCAGCTCTAACCTCCTATGCACGATTGCTATTCTTGCTTCTTCTTTGGCGCTTGTGTTTTCTCTCCCTTGTCCCTCCCCCCTTCGCATTTTTTCTCTGTTTTGCTTCTGTACTTTTTGTTTTTGTGTGCAGCCGTGCGTCCCCGTTCGCCTCTGCGTTGACGTGTGTACCCTCATCCAGGGTCTAGATATGTCCGTGCTCTGCCCTCTCTTGCCCATTCTTCCTATGCCTTTATGCGTGACTGCAACCCATGTCGAGATAAGACGAGTGAGGGTGTACAAGTGCTTGAGTCAGTGTGGCCGAGAGGAGAGAGGTGTGCGAGGCATCACTTTGCAAGAGGAGGTGGCGCGATGCGGATGTCATCATCCCTCTCCGTCCTTTGCACGATGGTGCGTAGGGTAACGGGAGTAAGACTGGTGACAAAGACGATGATCAGTAGGCAAGTAGGATTTCAACGCAGAAATGGATCTCATTTTGGGGAGCACAGCAAGTCGTCCGGCATTTGCAGGGGAAATACACGTGATACGCCAGGGATTCTCATCTTCGGTAAAGGATGAAGCCCTTCTCCCCAACTGACCCCCTTCGCTTTCTCCGCGTCATCTCTTTTCTTCCCACCTGTGTGTTTCTCTCCTGCTCGTTCTGCTGTGCTCTTGAGCGTGTGTCCTCAGCCCTGCTTCACGCAGCGCGGAAGAACTCGCTTCTTCTCTCAACCTTTTTCACCCCTCGTCCTCACGCATCTCGCCAGTGTCTTTGATCTCTACTTTTGTGGAAAAGACTTCGTTCCTCGTCTTTCACCCCCCCCCTTTTCTTCGGTTCCATCTTCTTTTTTCGTACTCCCCCCTCCCCGTGCTCCGCTCTACTTCACCGAGCCAAGCAACAATGCCCCCCCCCCCTCCCCGCGATCACTGGCAGCGAAAGTCTAGTTAACGATCGGCTCCTGTGCGGCGCACATGCTGACTTCAGCTTTTTGCTCTGCTGTTTCTATGAACCTTTGCTTCACCAAAGACCACTCGGGGGTATTCATGATCAAGATCTTTCCACCAACCATCACTCAAGCTCACCCGAAAACACTTTCCCTCTCCTTTACTCTTTTCCACAGCCTACTCGACCTCTACTTCCCGTCACACGTGGGCTTCACCACCTGTTGTTTTTTGTGTGTCCCCCCTCCCCGAGAGTGACTCAACGTGTGAAAGTGCATGTGTGTATGTGTGTCTGCTGGTCTAGTAGGGATAGGTGGTGGTCTCTCGTCATACCTAACGCTGGTGATGGTGGAGCGAAAGATTTGTTTGTCAAGACCACAACCTCTTCTTTTTCGTTTTCCTTTTTTTCATCTCAGTCTTTCCCCCTTTTTTTCTCACTTCAGATCTGCTTGACTTACCGTCGTTTATGTAAGTCTTGTAGCGTGCCTTGGTGGAGGTCTCTGAAGGTCTTGTCAAGAGTGGATAACAGGGCGGCCTCTCAGACTCAGGGTCCCCTGCAGTGCTCTTGGATATTTTCTCTCTTTCTTCGCGCCTTTCTGCTCTGTCAGTTTTCTCTTTCCGTGCCTCTCGTCGCTGTGGAGGGACAGGTCCATGGGTGCCGCACCGGTCGCCGTCCCTGTAAGACGTACAAGAGCGAATTTGTGAATCTTGGTGTGGTGCACAAGTTTTTTTTCATTTTTGCCTCTTTCCCGTCTACTTTTGGCCACGGATGTTTTCCTTTCTGTTTGAAAGGGGGAAGGAAAAGTATTGACAGAGTCCCCTTCGCCGTGTGTGCGCGCCCACGCACGGCGGATTGCCGCTATTTTCTTTCGCTGTTTCGTTGATTTGTGTACTCTTTCGGCTTACCGCCTCCTTTTTGAATCTCCTCTCTGTCTAGTGGCGTTTTTTGCGACTAAAGTATCTTCTCTCCTTCTCTTTTCCTGTGCGACACTCTTGTGCTCGTATGCTTCTCCTTGTGTTGTAACAGTGTTGTTGTGCGTGCTATTGTTCTCTCTATGTTGTGCATGTGTACTTGTGCGCCTCTCTTCTCTCAAAGAGTCTTTTCTCCCCTTACCCCTTACCCCTGAGCCCCTCCACCTCTCGTATTCATCTGTTTTTTTTTGTTTGCTTGTTTGGTTTCTCTTTTTTATTTTTATTAGCTCGGTGATCTCGCAGTGGTTCTTGTTCGATTTCTCTCGTAGTGCTGATTCGTTTCTTCTTGCCTCTATTCCGTCTATGTGCTTCTGCATTTCCTATTATGTCCCCGTGCATGTATGCGTACTTGCACGTGTCGGTGGGTGTGCGTCGTAGTGCTTTCTGTTTGTTGTCGCTGCTTTTTCTTTTTGCCTTGTCGCTCTCGTCCTCTGAGAGCAAACACCCTTGGGGCGGCCCTGCCTCTCTTCTGCGCTTAGCGCACAGTACTGCTTCGGTGAGATTTTCATCTTTTTTTTTTTCTCCGCCCCTCCCCCTTTTGCTTACCTGCTGTTCTTTTCGGGGGGAGGGGGTTCGCATGCGCTTGAGCGTGTTGCAATCGGTTGCTGTTGCATGGACTGTAGGCGTTTTTTTTTTTGGGGGGGCGGGTGGATTATGATGACTGACTTCTTTTTCTCTATCGCGTCTCTTCGCTGTTAGCGCCAGGGACTTTCAGGTTTTTTTTTTTGGCTCGCCGCTGGTAGTCTTTTCGTTTCCCTGTGCGTCTTGTTCCCGCCCTCTCGTCCTCCCTTTTCTTTCTCAGCTACTCTTTTGCCTTTCTTTCCTCGCTCAAGTGTGTACTTCCGTCATGCTGCCACCAGTGCGCCGCCAGGCATTCATTCGTGCTGTTGTGAGAGCGACTGGAGTTGAGGGCGAAGAGAATGTCCGCTCTCGACTTTGGTATCGTCTTTTTTTTTGTCGCGTCTGTTGTGGTTACCGGCTCCCTTGTTGTCAAGGTGGCGCGTTCGCTCTCTCATGCACTCCTCTGTTTTCCCCGGTTTCAGCAATTTTCCCATGTATGGTGTTGGGCGCAGGCTGAACGGATTAACATCGTGTGCATTTCTGTAAACTTTCTTCCTTCTGTTTTCTTTTTTGTTTTTGCATTCGAGAGTAGTCGCACCCATCCCGTCCTCATTCCTTGGACATCCAGAAAGAGGTAACGTGGCCCGTGGAGCAAATAACACGGCGCTTGGAAGGGCATGGTTGGAGGAAACGAAGGAAGGCAACAAGGAACGAGGGTTTGCAGAGAGGAGATCTGTGCGCAATGGTGGTCAGCCGAATTGCTGCTTCTCTCCTCTCACCTCACCTCTTCTTTCTCTTGTCTGCAGACGCCTTCACCGTATTACTGCTCTTGTACTCGTTTTCTTTGATCGTTGGCATGGGGGCGACGAATCGACTCGCGATGCAGAAGCAAAAGGGAAAAAAAAATGGATTGCAGTTTTTCCTACCTTTACTCCACTTCAAACTCTTCCCTCTTTTCTGCTTTTTTCCCTCCTCTTGTCTGCATGCTGGCGTCTTTCTCCCCTTCTCTTTCTCAATGTGCGCGCTTGTCGTGATTTGTTTCTC
Source organism: Leishmania lainsoni (assembly GCA_003664395.1). NCBI lineage: Eukaryota > Euglenozoa > Kinetoplastea > Trypanosomatida > Trypanosomatidae > Leishmania > Leishmania lainsoni. Next base: position 73,544 of record RAIA01000047.1, read on the forward strand.
CGCGCCCTTCTCGTCGGTCATTTTCTTCCTCTCAGCAGGTTTCTCCTCGTCTTTTCACTGTAAATCTACTGATCGAAATACGTGGGGCGAACGCTGGTATATCTCCGTGCGTCTGTCTGTGTGTGTGTGGGTGTGTGTGGGTGGGTGTGGGTGGGTGCACTAACCCGCCATGTTCAAACGACACTCAGGTCCTCCAATGAGGGCCATAGAGAGCTCACCCGAGGTCACGTCACGTGCCGCTGGCTTGCGTGTACGTGCGCACGTGTCTGCGTGTATCTCTGTCTCAGTCAAGTGTAAAACCCAGCGACTTGTAAAGCAGAGAGAGCGAGGGAAAGAGGTGTGTGCATGAGCACGCGCCTCGCGGGTGCAGTGGCCCGTCAACTCTGACGTTCTCTCAATTTGACCCGCGATGTCCACCGTCGTGGCAATGGGTGAGTGAGCGACTGGCTAAGTTGAAGGAATGTTGCTATGCCTGGGCGTACCACCGCTGGAGCACCGAGGGCACACGATGTGTGTTCTCCTCTACACGAGTTCCTATGTCTCCCTCTCTCAGGGCTTTCCGCTGCTGTTCGGCGGTTGTTTTCCTTTGGCGTTTTTCTTTAGGATTTACGCGTGTGTGCTCGTTTGTGCCTGCCGGGGAGTTCCCGTGCGGCGCACGCACGCCCACCCAACAGTTTTTCATGTTCATTTTTCGTATGCGTTTATCGCTGTCGCTGTCACTGTGGTCTCTTCGCTTTGTCCGCACTTTTTTTTTTACCTTCCGTACGTGCGCGTGATGACCTATCGGAGCTTGGCGACTTGTACGCATTCCGACGACAAGAGGGAACAGCATACACACCAACGTACTGACACATTCCCACTCCCACACGCACGCAGTCTCGCGAGTTGATGCAGATCAGAGAAGTCTGTGCATGTACCGATGCATAAAAGACACTTGCTTTCCTTTCGTCTTCAGTCCTTCTCTATTTCCTCCTTTCTATTGACCCTCTTTTGCCACACTCGACTCCAATGCCGGTTGCGTCCATTTCTTTCCTCAGGTCTTCTTGTGCTTGCGGGTGTTTGACAAGTGTGTTGCATTTCTTCAGGAAAAGGACTGAAAAACAAAACAAAACACAAGCATGCGACCAAACGAGTGTGATTGCCAATGAAGTGCCCGCTCTCCTCTCTCTACGTGTTGTCCCCTCTCGCATTTTTCGCCTTTCCGCACTGCGTCCATCTAATAGGCCCCCCCCCCTGCAAGCAGAGCAGGCGCACTGCGTTGGACACTGCGGGAAACTAGCCGAGCGGATGTCGCAGAATAGCGGGTGCGGCTGTGAGGAAGGGGAATGCCTCAGCGATGCGCCGCATGAGTCCCCTCTTTTCCTCTTCGTTGACCTTTTCTCGCCTCCTCCGTCTTGATCGCGTATCACCTCACCCACTTTCGCTCATTCACCCCGTGTTCCTTTCTTCTTTTCCGTCCCGCGTTGCTGAATTGATGTTGTCTGTGGAGTACTGTGGGTGCGGGAAAAGAAATCACTGCAAGTCGACGCAGAACAATATTGCCCCGACTCGCGTACTGTTGCTTAAACTCATCTCTTGTCCCTCACATCCACACACAAGCCTTTTTTTTGATTTCAACTCCTCAGGCTGCTCTCTGCGCTGGTGTCCTTGGTAACGCAAGGTAGCGCTCTTGCAACGGAAAGCAAAGCGCTGGGCCGTGGTCGCTGTGGTGCGCGAGGAGGCGCAACTGACAGGAAACCTGTTTTCAATCTCAAGCGCCTCTGACTCAAGGTCATTTTCTCGGAGCCATCGAAAGCATCGTGCACGCACCCCTCATCACGCGAATCATAGAAATGCTAACTATGGAGAACTTCCTCCGCAAGGCGCGCGAGAGAATCCAGCGCAAGCTGGAGGCAACAAAGACGGGATCCAAGTACTTTGCGCAGACGCGCCGCGGCGAAATTGCGGAGCTGCACAATGACCTCAACGGCACAGATAGTTATCGAAAAAAGGCTGCAGTGAAGCGCATCATTGCCAACATGACGATGGGGCGGGACGTGAGCTACCTCTTTGTGGACGTTGTGAAGCTGGCTCCATCGACCGATCTGGAGCTCAAGAAGCTCGTTTATTTGTATGTGCTTAGCACCGCACGTCTGCAGCCGGAGAAGGCCTTGCTGGCTGTCAATACGTTTCTACAGGACACTACGAACAGCTCCCCTATTGTGCGGGCTCTTGCGGTGCGGACAATGATGTGCATCCGGGTGGCGTCGGTGCTCGAGTACACGCTGGAGCCGCTGCGCCGCGCTGTGGCTGATCCGGACCCCTACGTGCGCAAGACCGCCGCCATGGGCATCGGCAAGCTGTTTCATGATGACATGAGGCTCTTTTACCAGCTGGACTTCAAGAAGGACTTGGTGGAGCTCCTTAACGACAACAATCCAATGGTCGCATCTAACGCCGCGGCCATAGTGTGCGAGGTGAACGACTACGGTAGCGAGAAGATTGAAAGTAATAGCGAATGGGTGAATCGACTCGTCTACCACCTGCCAGAGTGCAATGAGTGGGGGCAACAGTACATCCTTGAACTACTGGCTGCCCAGCGTCCGTGTGACAAGGAGAGCGCCGAAACTCTGCTGACGCGCGTTCTGCCCCGTATGAGCCACCAGAACCCCGCGGTTGTGATGGGGGCAATCAAGGTAGTCGCCAATCTCGCGAGTAGGTGCTCGCCAGAGCTGATTGAGCGCTGCACTGTGCGGGTCAACACGGCCCTCCTAACGCTGGTGAAGCGTGATCCTGAGACGCAGTACATTGTGTGTAGGGACATTCACGCACTGCTGGTCATCTTTCCGAATCTTCTGCGTACCAACCTTGACGTCATTTATGTGCGTTACAGTGACCCGCCGTTCGTTAAACTGGAAAAGCTGCGCCTGCTGTTGAAGCTGACCACGCCATCCGCGGCGCCGGAGATCGTCAAGGAATTTGCTGAGTACGCATCGGGGGTCGATATGGTGTTTGTGGTCGAGGTGGTGCGCGCCATCGCCTTGCTTGCCATCAAGGTAGATTCCGTGGCGCCTGACTGTGCAAACCTTCTCCTGCAGATTGTTGATCGGAGGCCAGAACTGCTACCCGACGTGGTGACAGCCGCAAAGGATATTGTGCGCAAGTACCCAGAGCTGCTCATGCTGGATACCTTGGTGGCCGACTACGGCGCTGACGACGTCGCTGGGGAGGAGGCAAAGGTGTCGCTTCTGTGGATGCTCGGCGAGTACTGTGACTTCATTGGTAACGGCAAGGACATAATTCAGCGTTTCATTGACACCATCATGGAGCACGAGCAGCGTGTGCAGCTCTCGATCCTCAGCGCGGCGGTGAAGATGTTTCTGCGAGATCCACAGGCAATGGAGCCGCAGCTGAATCACCTGCTGGAGATGTTGACAAAGCACAGCGAAGACGTTGATGTGCGTGACCGCGCTTTTGCGTACTGGCGTTTGCTCTCCAATAGCATTACTGTAGAGCAGATGAGAAAGGTGGTCCATGGCCAAGTAGTGCCTGTGAATGTTGACCGCACCTTCAGCGATGCCATGACGATGGCAGACCTAAAGAAGTCCCTCAACACTGCGGCTATCGTATTTGCTCGCCCGTATCAGTCGTTTCTCCCTCCCTACGGGCTGGCGGGGGTGGAGTTCGACGAGGAGGACACTGAAGACGATGATGCAGCGGAGCTGCCACCGACACCGCCGATAGGCACCCAGGACGGCTCACCAGGGCCTAGCGCTGCCCAAGGAGGGTTCGATATGTTTGAGTTTGCGGGGGATGGAACCGGGGCACGGCACCAGGTGGCAAGCGGCAACAACGGTGCTCAGCATGCAGATCCCCTTGGTGACTTATTCAGTGTTTTACCTCCCCCCGTCGCTGGCTCCTCGCCAGCCTTTCAGGCAGCACCGGAATTACATGCGCCGCCATCACCGCCAACCGCAACGAGAACCATCGAGGATTTGCTCGCGAATAGTATGGAGCGCGGAGGGCAAGCAACACTAGGGCAAATCTCTGCCGCACCGCAGCCCATCGATAGAGGGACGCAGCTGAGTGATCTCTTTTCCTAAGCGGAGTGAGTACACCAACAACGGAACGACGTTATTCGCTGTGGAAGCAAAGAGGCGCATGGCTTGTTTCGAAATGTTGTGCGTTGAGAGTACTGAGTGCATGCACGCCGGTTACACCTGCGTATTTCTCTCCGCGCTCTCTTACAATCCTTTTCGGCCTCTTCCCCTTCACACTACTCCATATCAAACAGGCGTTGCTTATCACTCTTCTCCGTCACTTTGCCTTGCCCAGCGCCCCCCTCATTGCTCTACCAAGCCTCTGGTTCGTTGGCTGGCACAGCACGTGTTCACTTCTTTGTGCTCTCTTTTTCTCACGGGCGGGGTACATTTCATCGTGAATTTGGAACTTTTTCCCCCTTTGCTGGTTCGGGGTTTTTGTCGTCTCTTCGCTTGAGGGACACCTCAGTGCGTGGTACCCAGGGCCCAGCCCTCCTCCCACCACTCTGTGTGAGGACGCCAAGCAGCCCCCATCATCACTGCCAGTGCCGAAGCAGTTCTGACGTTGACAGGGTCTGGTGCCTGCGGCATGGGGAGGGTTGGAGCGCTTTACCGCTGCTGATGCCGGCGGTCGGGTCGTGGATGGCGTTGCGTCGGAGCGGCCTGCGGGCAGCGAGCACGTGTGTGCCATCCATATGATGGGCAAAGTGTCCCCGCTGCTGGGCGGCATCTCGCCCCCGGCCCCGGCTGACTAGTGTGTGGGGACTCTGCGTGCCACCCCGGGGGCTGGTGCAGGTGGTGGCCGGCGCAAATGGGAGCGGGAGTGAGGCGGCCTGCGGAGCGGGGGTGGGCGCGGGGCATGAGGGCGAGACGGTGCTCAGGTCGCCGAGGCGGCACTGCTGTACCGCGCGTGTCCGGCGGCCGCTTGGCCCTGCGCGATGGGCCTGCTGACTGGCCCTGGCGCTAGCGTGGCGTTCGAGGTGGTGTTGCATCGCGGAGAATGGACGGGTTTGCGAGGGTCAAATATCATGGCATGCACGCCTTCATTCAGTGTGGTCACTGATGACTGCAGCTCTACTGATTCGCTCTTGCAGTTGGGCTGTGCGTTGTGGTAGTGAAGGTGCAGGGGTTGATGCTCTGTTGCTCCGTAAACAGAAGAGATTTTGCTGACGTAAGTCACCCCCTGTTCTCTGCATTCGGCGCTTCATTCACGAGCAGGAGAGGAGAGCAGGGAAGAACACCACTTGAGGCGTGCATCTGCGATGGAGACGCGAGCGACTACTCTACAAGTCTCACTTTCACGACCTATGCTTCCAAGAACTCGTGCTTCATATATGTCCCCCTCCCTTGGCTAGTAGTGCTTCTATTCGCCAACTTGTCAACGTGGCTAAGTTGTCCGCCTCTCGTCCCATTCCGCTTTCTGTTGCTTTGCGTTTCCCATCTTCCGCTTCTTTTCTCGTCTCTCCTCCATTGACTTCGCTTCTATTCTTGAATGGCTCGTACGCCTTGAGCGGAGATCAGACCCCCCCCTATACACACGTTTGTATCGTGATAATCTCTCCAGCACAGAGCTCACCGCTGTCCCCCCTCCTCTTTCCACAACACACCGTCACGTCGCTGTAAGGGCTCGTCTTGGTGGTTCTCCCGTTGCGAAGGATACAAGAAAAATGCTCCGCCGTCTCTCCGTGTGCGTGCCGTCTGTCATGGTGGCACGCTTCTACACCCCATCAGAGGAGCTGAAGAAGCTCTACGTTAGCGACTTTGAGCGCATGCACTTCCCTGTTAATATCACCCCCAGCGATTCTGTCACGTTCGCCAAGTTCCTGTACAAGGCCGTGGAGCCGAAGAACAGCTTCGACGCCATTTTGAAAGACTTTCAGACCATCGCCGCCTCCATCCCGAAGCTGCCAGTCTTCTGGGAGCGTACCGTGGTGGTGAGTGAGGTGAAGGAGTTCAAGTCACTCTCTGCTCCGACGATCTTCACGCTGGAGTGGATGCAGAGCAACGGCATGCTAGACTTGCTTCCGGATGTGGTTGAGGTGTACGAGACCTACGTCAACGCCAAGATGAAGCGTGTAACAGCCAAAATCCACGTCGCCCCTGGTCACGAGCAGGACCGGGACCTGATAGAGAAGGCGAAGAAGGTAGCGGAGCAGGTTGTCAAGGACAGCAAGGAGCTTGCCGGTTATACGCTGGTGCTGAAAGTGATGGTGGACCGCTCTATTGTGGAGGGTTTTGCTGTGGATGTGCAGGGAACGTACGTTAACAACGCTGTTGGCCGTCAGAAGGAGACGCAGGCGTCTGGTGAGGCCGACTACACCACCATCCCGCCTCCGCGCTTGACCAAGACGACCTGGGAGGACAACATTGAGACAGAGATGCTACGCAAGTACCTCGACAGTCTCGCCCTCTACGACGCCGAGGAACTCAAGAACGGCGTTTAAGTGCAGCGCTGCTTTGCGTGGCTTTGTTTCGTGGTGCAGTCCCCCTCCCCCTTCTGGAGCAATGCGCATGCGCCATGTGTAAGAGCGCGCCCTGCGGTCGCAGAGAGAGCCAACAGTCGTTTCTGCAGGCACGTCAGGGTTGATACACTTTGTGTTGCCCAGATAGCTCCCTGACTTCCTCGCCGCCGCCGCCGCCACGGCGCCTTTTACGCTTCCACATGCACTGGATGCTCGCACCACTCCCCGTTCTCGCTGGCATCAACTGTTGTGGCAGGTAACGTAGGAGGAGTCATATGGAGTGTGGGAGGGGAGTAGAGGGAATTTCCTTGCAAACCAAGCGTGTCTCTGTCGCTATTGAAAGCGCGGCTTTCACTCGCGGTCCTCAGTTATGTTTGCACACCACAACTTGCGTGTCTTGTCGCTATGTAACCGAGATCTCGGGTTTCTCTCTTAGGGCTTTGTTGTTGTTTTCTCTCTAGTAGGCACACCTTGTAGTAACGCATCTTTACAAATCCAGTATGGAGCAAGCGCACACTGCGATAGGGTGACAACACGGTGAGTCCGCATTGCGGATCTTTCTTTTTTTCGCCCCTTGTTGTTCTCTCTCCGCATACCTCCTTGCTGTAGCACGGTGTAGCTGCCCGCAGATTGCGCTTAGTGTCCTACCCGGCACCATATGTCAGTACGGGCATGTGTGAGAAGCGCTTCATGTGCCGCCGCTACCCGTGTTGACGTCATGTTTCACCAGAGCGCGCCTGATGGGTGGGGCTCTGTCGAACCTTCTTGTTGTGTTGTAGCTGTCTAAGTGTACATGAATGGCCTTCCAAGTGTCACACCGTTGTGCATAGCCTCAACAGTCTTCTTACGTGGTCTTCTCCACCATCTCGCTTCGTCTCTCTAACGTCCTTTCTCTTCCCCTCTTGCCAATATCTGGGGTAATGATACACACACACACACACATACGCATGCGTGGGTGACCACTGATCACCACCGCGGGGGCTCTGCTGCTAAGGTGTCGCTCTGTTTGCTTCCTTCATTCCGAACTTCTTGAAAAGCCTTTGTTTTTTTGCTATTCTTCCTCTCTCGCTGGCCGCGCTGCTGACCTCTTTATCGATTCTGCACCACGATCTCACCCACACCAAACAGAGCTCCGGCATGAAGTCCCTCTACCCTACCGCCCGCCGTGCGGCTGTGACTTACCAGCTGCACGGCTGCACAATCCACGAGCCGTACAACTACCTCGAGGAGCCATCCAATGCCGAGACGAAGGAGTTTGTGCGGCAACAAAACGATGCATTTGAGACTTACATGAGGTCTTCTCACGAGATGCGAACCAAGATAGCGGAGCGCGTGACGGCGATGCTTAACTACGCGCGTACAAGCAACCCCAGCCTGCATGCCAGCAAGTACTACTACCATTACAACACGGGCCTGCAAAACCAAAGCGTCATCATGCAGGCAACATCACTCAGTGACGACAAGCCATCTGTCTTTCTCGACCCAAACACACTCAGCGCCGACGGCACCACTGCGCTCAAGGCCCATGCATGGAGCGAGAACGAGGAAATGTTTGCCTACAGCCTGAGCGACAAGGGCAGCGACTGGCAGTACATTCACGTGCTCAACGCGAAGACGAGGGAGCAGCTTCCGGACAAGCTGAACTGGTCAAAGTTCTCCGGCATCTCGTGGTGGAGGAATGAGGGCTTCTTCTACCAGCGCTACCCCGAGCTGAGTGAGGACGTCGACAAGGGTGCCGAGACAGACTTGGCACAGAATCAGTACGTGTGCTTCCACAAGGTAGGCACTGCACAGTCGGAGGATGTGGTGATACTGCAGGTTCCGGAACACCCCCAGTGGATCCTGGCATCCAAGGTAACAGACGACCAGGAGTACCTCGTCATCAGTGCCATGGACGGATGTGAGCCGCACAACCTTATTTGGATTGCGAAACTGCCCGCCTCTTGCGGCGATCTACAGAGACCGCTGGTGTTCAACAAGGTCGTGAACACGTTCGTCGGCGAGTACCGCTACCTCGGCAACGAGGGCAAGACGTTTTACATGACGAGCACGAAGGAAGCCCCACGTAAAAAAATTATCTCCATTGAGTTTGACACTGCGGAGGAAGTCGATCTCGTTCCTCAGCAGCAGTCGGTGCTGAACATGGCTGCGCTTGTGAAGGACACGCTGCTGATGGTCTACCTTGAGGACGTCAAGGATGTATTGTACTACCGAAAGCTGCACGACGTAGCAGAGATGACGAAGATCGACCTGCCGGTTGGCAGTGTCACCTCCTTATTTGCCAGCTACAAGAAGGACTTCGTCTCTTTCAAAATCTCCTCGTTCATGTTGCCCGGTCGCTCCTTTGTGATGGACATCAATGACCCGCAGGGCTCACTGACTGTCTACAGAGACGACACAGTGGACGACCTCAACGTCGAGGACTACGCCACTGAGCAGCGCTTTTACGAATCCGCGGATGGCACAACAATTCCGATGTTTATTGTGTACAAAAAAGGGTCCCTGTCCGCCCACTCACCAGTGATGTTGTACGGCTACGGTGGCTTCGGCATTTCGCTGACCCCCAGTTTTAAGGCGTCATACATCGTATTTCTGCAGAATCTCGGCGGTGTTCTCGCGATTCCGAACATACGCGGCGGCGGCGAGTACGGCCAGGCGTGGCACGACTCCGGGCGCCTCACGAAGAAACAAAACTGTTTCACTGATTTCATCAGCGCCGCGAAATACCTCCACGGCAATGGCATCGGTTCCCCTGCCACGACAGCCATCATGGGCGCCTCCAATGGTGGCCTCCTCGTCGCTGCCTGCGCTAACCAGGCCCCTGAGGTGTTCTCGTGCGTCGTGTGCCAAGTGGGCGTCCTGGACATGCTCAAGTTTCACAAATTCACCATCGGTCATGCTTGGATCCCAGACTACGGCAACCCAGACAAGGAGGAGGACTTTAAAGTGTTGGAGAAGTTTAGCCCCATCCACAATGTACGCACCGGCGTCAAGTACCCGGCGATCCTCGTGGTGACCAGCGACCACGACGATCGTGTGGTGCCGCTGCATTCGCTGAAGTACGTTGCAACGCTGCAGCACACGAACCCGGAGTTGGGTGGTCCCTTCCTGGCGCGTGTTGAAGTGGCCGCAGGTCACGGTTTTGGCAAGCCCATCAGCAAGACCATCGAGGAGACTTCTGACATGTACGCCTTCATGGCAAAGAGCATTGGCGCGACATGGCACGACTGAGAAGGCAGTTTGTTTCCTTTTCATCGTGTCGATTCAACACGGAGAAGTCAGCAGGTATACGCCCATACTCCCAACGCACCTATCTCTGCGGCACCACGGCTAAATCCTTGTTGCTAGCACGTGCCGTCCTGCCGTTGAATGGGGGGCCATGCGTCTAGCGGGCTCTCTCTCTGTCTTTCCCCGCCCCCTCTCCGGATACGTGCTGCGCGATAGGTGCCAGGCGAAGTTGGGTAGACGGGGCGCCTTGATCCCAACGGGCGGTGTTTAGTGCCTTGTTGGAGAAGGAAAGCGGTGCCGCCTGTTGTGCGGGTCAAAAGGGGTGGTGCAGGTGCGTGCCGGATGAGCTTAAGCAGGAAGTCGACCAACTGCATGCCAGAACCCTCTGAGGCCCTGCTCTTTGCCTGGATGCCATCTCTTACCCCGAGTCACTTCAAGCCTCTGCTTTCCATGGGATGGTGCGGTGACTGTTCACATGGGAGTCTAGAGGACTCCTTGGTGCTTTTTGGAGTGGTCTCGTCATGCTTCCAACATCTGTACCTCATCCGCACACCCAGCTGGAGGGAAGTGGTGCCGCACGCTTCGCGCCCAGGCGCTGTGCGGCTGATCGGAGTGGGGCACTTTGCACTGTTTTCGTCCATCAATGCGTGTTCTGTTGACCTCTGGGTTACTTGTATGAATCTCTGGTTCACCATGCCAGCAGTAACGGCCAGCGCCTGCACACTATTGGATCTTGGGACCCGTTTCAAGCATCAAATATTTGCTAAGGAACACATCTGTTCTGTTGCTGCCGACATTCTTAATGAGCAGGGACAAACATGACCATGACCGCAGGCCTTGTTGGCACAGCGCCGCTTTCGACCTCTCCGCCGAGATGGAGAGTCCACAGTCGCACCTGAGGGAAAGGGTAGGGGGGGCTGCTTGGGCATCCGCACAGAGTCGGTACTACACTCAGATACCACAGTGTGGTTGTTGGCATTATCAGTGCCGAAACCACCATTGAAAAGGGGAAAAGCGAAACGGAGCATTCGCGTCGAGCACTGTGCAGAGATGCGTGCTTGGGAGCTGGTGACCTACGTGCTCGTCGAAGCGACGCCCCCTCTCATGGCCTTCACCACGCCTTTCTCTCAGCATGGTTTGCCTCTGTCTTTTGGGGAGAGAGAGGAAGAAGGGGGTGTCTCTTGTACCCCCTTCCTTCTTTCCCCCACCCTTTGCCTCTCTCTCTCAGCCAATTCTCTCGCTGTAGAGTACTTGTAGGGCATCCTTCCTTCTTCGCTCTGGTCATCGCTCATATGCATGCCGCTACTCTTAACCTCACATATTGTGTCTCACATTGCCGCTCTCCTGTTTGTCACGTGTTGCACAAGTTCCCTCTGCTAGCTGCGAGCACCCCAGTGCGTGGTACCCAGGGCCCAGCCCTCCTCCCGCCACTCTGTGTGAGGACGCCAAGCAGCCCCCCCCCATCATCACTGCCAGTGCCGAAGCAGTTCTGACGTTGACAGGGTCGGTGCCTGCGGTATGGGGAGGGTTGGAGCGCTTTACCGCTGCTGATGCCGGCGGTCGGGTCGTGGATGGCGTTGCGTCGGAGCGGCCCGCGGGCAGCGAGCACGTGTGTGCCATCCATATGATGGGCAAAGTGTCCCCGCTGCTGGGCGGCATCTCGCCCCCGGCCCCGGCTGACTAGTGGTGTGGGGACTCTGCGTGCCACCCCGGGGGCTGGTGCAGGTGGTGGCCGGCGCAAATGGGAGCGGGAGTGAGGCGGCCTGCGGAGCGGGGGTGGGCGCGGGGCATGAGGGCGAGACGGTGCTCAGGTCGCCGAGGCGACGCTGCTGTACCGCGCGTGTCCGGCGGCCGCTTGGCCCTGCGCGATGGGCCTGCTGACAGGCCCTGGCGCTAGCGTGGCGTTCGAGGTGGTGTTGCATCGCGGAGAATGGACGGGTTTGCGAGGGACAACCCTACTCAATTGTGTTTTTAGGCGCTGTGCTTTATACTTGGAACAGCTGTTTTCCTGGCGTACATGGACGTTGGCAAATGCAGTGACTTCTGTAGGCGAGCTAGCTTTTGTGTGGGTACGTGCATCTGTGTCTTACACTCCGGTGAGCTACCTACAACATATAATGGAACTCTAGGTGATGTGCCGACAGGTACCAAGGCAGTGCAAGATGAGCGACAACAGCTAACCCCGTCAGCTGTTGTACTCCGCTCGCCGACATCCACGTCTCTCATGGATCTGACTATCTTGCGACCGCGAGTCTCCCCCCTCCCTCCCTCTGGCTACATCTCTCTCCGCGTGTTTCTATTCCGGATGCATGCTGATGGGTCTGGGCTGAAGAGGGGTCTCTCACGTTTCGTATGGTGTGATGTTGACGAGCTGACAAACAAAGGGAATCGATGTTCTCCGCAGACAGCAGCGTTTGTGTCTTTGTTTTTCTGTGCTCATTTACTCAGAATGCGGCTCTTTTCTACGTGGGCTTGCTTTTCGCGTTCATCGACGCATACTCGCACCGGAAACTCCCCCAACACACACACACACACACACACACACACACACACACACAGACGGAGTGGTATCGCAGTCATGTCGTCCAGTCCCTTGATTTCTCCCTCACAGTCGTTGGCCGCACACTTCCCGGAGCGGACGGGCGGCCCGGCGTGGAAGCTACAGGCATCTGCGAATACCACTTGGACGCTTCAAGGGCTCCTCCTGACCGACCTCTGGGAGGAGCCGCTTCACACGTGCAGCCGCACCCGCGATCGCCTTGGCTATATTGACTTCGGCATGGTGATACCACCCATCCGCGCTTTCGTGTACTCCATGCTGCTCCCCTACGCCAGTTACCCCATTGCGCTGATTCATCTCTATGGGTTTTACCGCTGCACTCGGACAATGGTCTTTCCTAAATACTACAAGCGGCAGCGCTACTCTGAGCGCGTCATGTACGGTGTGCAGAAGCGCGTGTACAACGCGCGAGTGAGACGTATTGTGGAGTCGCAAATCGATGACGTTCAGGAAATTCAGCACGCCCTGGAGGTGGTGGGTTCGACACGTAATCAGTTCGTGGATGACCCACACCACAAGGGCACGCCTACTTTGTAGTAGAGCAGAAGATCATGAAGCCGGAAGCCATCTTCACCGGTGAGAACTGGGCCTGGGCCTTCATCTCGGACACCTGCCGCTACGTCACGCCAGTGCTCTTCGCGTACCTGTTCCACCCGTCATGCAAACGTTTGACGGTGGACTGGCGGTTGTGGAGACAGGGTCGTCTTCAGTGGCGGCAGGTGCGCCACCCTATTCTCAATTTCTTTAAGACGTACAATGAATACAATCTAGCGATGCGACGCATCAACATTACGAAGCCCGCCCCCAAGGGTGCCCAGCCGTGGAGCCGCAACCTCTGAGCTAGCTGCCCGGGTAGGGGGCCTCTTCTTCAAATTATGATGCAGATTGTTGGCGACCCGCTACTGATTTGCTGCCTCTCTTTCGCCCCTACCCCTCTCTCTCTCTGAAGAATGCGAGAGGGGAGCAGTCGAGAGTGTGCGTGAAGGTCACACGCAGCGTGACGGCTTGTATGCATGCGGGTGATAAGCATGCGTTTTTACTGTATATTTGTGAAGGTGCGTATTGTCCCTAGACTGATGTGTGTGCATATCTGTAGGTGTATGGAGAGACGAGAGCGCAAGAAGGAAAAAGGACGAAGCCAAGTAGAGCCGTCTCTGTTTCGCTGGCTACGCACGACCCGAACACGCGCGCGCACACCAATAGGGTGAATGGTTCAACAGGCGTGTGTGACCCCGTTGTGGACGCTCTCACCTTGTTCGTAGTCTTGCTCTTCATTCTTCCTCCATACATGTACCCCTCCCTCTCTTCAATCGCTCTTTTCGCGTGTCATATCATCTAACTCCGCCCCTTCCTTTCCGACCGCCAAACGACCCTGCGTTCGTGTATCTCTGTGCGCCTTTCTCTGTTCGAAGCCCCACGCACGTCTGCATACGCGCACGCACTTACTAGGTGGATCGCACTTGACACATGGACATCAAAGACGACTACCGAACCTCTGTTGCACGGTCACGCAAGGAGGAGCGTGACAGTCGTGAGCGCTGTCGCCAGATGCGCAACGAGTACCAAGATGACCTCCTCAAGACGCGCATCGCACAATTCAGAGGTTGCTTTCTGAGTGATGCTCGCTTTCACCTCACCCGCCGTTCCACAGCAGAGAAGAGCTTGATGCTCACGCTTCGAAACACTGCAGCATGCTGGTCGAAGGTCTGCGAGAGGACCATCACCCGCCAGCTCGATATCGAGTCTGCTAAGAGGCACAAAGTATTGCGCGAAGCGGCTTTTCTTGAGAGTATTCATCAGCGAGAGGTGGAGGCGCAGCGCAGCGTGGAGGCAAGCGATCAGTCACGGTGGGAGGATTGAATTCGCGGTACACCGCTCAGCTGCTCGGCGACCGCAACGCAGCGGTGAGCGCAACATTGGAAGACGCGATGAAACGCACTACGGAGTGCTTGAGTGAAATAGAGGCGAGCCACGTCGACAGCGCAGACACAAAGCTGCTAACAGCATTTTTGGTAAATGCGACGCTGTGGCAGCAGACCAGCGTCGACGACAGCACTACCGCAGTCGTACGAGAGGCGTTTGATCAAATCTTCCACGGCAGCCCGTACGCCCAGTCTAGCCCAGCATTTCTCGCCCTGTTAGAGTTCTGCTACAGGCTGCACCGAACAACTCCACCGCTGGCGCAGGTGCTGCGACTGTGTTCGGTGCCAATCTTGGTACTAGATGGCCCCAAGTACAGCGGCAAGAGTATCTTGGCCAGCTTTTTGAAGTCAAAATATTGCTTCCTGTGCATCTCCGATGAGACACTGGTGCAGCGCGCCCTGCAAGCCGCCTCTGATGAGGCGGTGAAGGAAGATGAGGAGGGCGCTGGTGACTGGGCCCCTCTCGGACGCCGCCTGCGCCAAGTACTTTTGGGTGGTGGCGCCGTGGACGTGCATCTCATGACGGAGATGCTGTGCCTGCAGTTGACGGAGTTACGAAACGCACGTGAGGGTTTGTCGTATGATGCCATTCTGCTCGAGGGTGTCGTCCGCTCCGTTGATGCGTACAAGGCACTGGCGCAGCGTCTCAGTAGCCAACCAGTACACCCGCATCTCAAGGTTGCGCAGCGATGGGGACTGTCAACGACTGCTGACGTCGACAATGGTGCGACCAACGCGGAGGCAGCGGCTGATAATTTGCCTCCCTTTTGTGCCTACCCGACCATCTTCCTTCGGAATGCGATACACCAGCAAAGCAGGAGCCCAAGGCGCGGCCCCTCAAGAAGGTCGACCTTGCCACCCTTCCTCCTGCAGTGTTGCCGGAGGTAGAGGACACACAGTCCGCCCAGGAAGCGGAGCGCACCTTTGTGGCGCAGGCTGAGCAGGAGCTAGCCTCTCTTCCTACGGTGATCTCCGGGGTACTGCACATTAGCTGTTCCCCGGAGGAGGTTTTCCACCGCTTCGCAGGACTGCGCACGGACTGCGAGACAGGAGAGAGGTACCACCTCACGTACAATCCGCCGCCCCAGGAACGGCTTCCGTACATGGTGCCGCTGGGTCGCCCGGATGCGTCGTCGGTGGAGCTGCATGAAGCTGTCTTTCACCACATCGAGGGATGGAGCGCCACACGCCGATGGCTTGCGAAGCAGTCAGAGGGGTCTATCTTTGCCCGTGTCTACGAGCTAGCGGGCGATGGCCCAGCCATCGAGGTGCAACAGGAGGCACTGGAGGCGGTGAATCAAATTATCTCCAACTTTCGAATTAGCCAGCAGCTTCTCGACGAGCGCGATGCTTCCGCTGCCCGGCTGAGCGAGTTGGAGGCAACATGGGTGTCTCAGAAGGTCGCCCGTGAGGCGGAACGACTGCGGCTCATCGAGCTCTACACCGAGAAAGGCGCTCCAATCCCACCGGACCTGCAGCCTGCCGTGGTGAAGACATCTAGCTCATCGGCAACGAAGCTGAGCGCAGCAGCAGCAAGCGTTATTCTCAAGGCGCTGGCAAATTTCACGGAGCTCTACGAGGGTGACTACGCCGGTGCCTGGCGCAGGATGACACAGCTGGTGCTACTCTTTCTCCGCTACTACACGAAGGTAGAGTCCCAAATGGGTTTATACTGGGAGCGGCCGGATGACAAGCAGGCCATCCTGCATCGCTTCCAGCGGAGCTTCGACTCGCTGCCAGCGTCTATGCGAGTGCTGCCAGCGTGCAAGGCTGAGCTACACCTTTCCCTGGACGCGCTGAGTGAAGCGCTGCACAGGTGCATCGCCTTGCGCGATGTCGAGGCAAGGGGCCTGCTTGACACTTTGACCAGCACGGCAAGCGTTATGCGGAGCTGGCAGACACTTGTGTGCCAAGGGTTTACCCGCCTCTTACAGGCTGAGGTGGATCGCTACGTCTTTGCGATGCACATATTCTCCTTCTTCCTTGGTGCCGTCACAGGAGAACCTCTGAGGCTAGACGACGGCGAGATGGACATGCCACTGCTGTCAATGAACACCCCCGATCGGCCCACGCAATCAACCAGCGTTGCAGCGGACGCTTCGCCGTCGTCTTTGTCGGGCGGAAAGCTAGCCAAGGAGAAGCGGACAACAGTAGCGAAGAAGGGGCACAAAGCCGTGGAGGAGCAGAGTGAAAAGATTGCGGAGGATCAGCTCGCGGAGGTGGTTCAAGGAGTGCTGAATGGCTTCTCGTCCATCACGGATAAACTGAAGGCTGCTGTGGAGGCTCAGGGAAAGGCGCCAAAGCGCGCCGGCGGTGGAGGCAGTGGCGGCAACAGCAGCACGAGCAACAGCCTTGCCGCACCCGCCGTCATCCTGGCCATTGCCACGGCCAAGTGCTACGGGTTTATGGAGGCGGAAAGGGCAGCTGCCACCTCGCGGGTGGCGGCGATTCACTCTTGTGGGCGGATGTTGCTTAAGGAGGCGGAAGCACACGCGAGGAAGATGCGCACGCGAATGGAAGCAGGCCTTTTGAAAGTGATGGAGCAGGAGGCCGCCGCCGCTAACACGGCCGTGTACATTTTGCGTGAATGTGTGGAGTCAGAGAAGAAGAGCCCCGCCATGCATCTGGGCTGCACCACATTTGCTGTGCTCCAGGAGAGGCTGCCACGTGCCTCACCCAGCACCGGCAGCGCTTCGGCAGCGCTGGTCTGCGCGTCGAGAATGCCAATAAAGATCAATTCCACATGTGAGGAGCGCCGCAGCTTCCTTACTGATGTACCGCTTCTTGCGCAGCTGAGAGAGCCGCAGCTCACGCTGCACCCAGGGCTGACGGCGGTGCGACTGCTCGAGCTCGTCCAGCAGTTACGCTGCGTTGCGCCAAATTTCCAGCTAAGCCGATTCGACTTTCTGCTTTTGGTGGAGGGCAGCGATTACGCCGAAGCCGCGGCCGTCGGTCTGGATGCGGCGCACAGGGTGAAAACCCGAGAGGAGCTGTTTAGTACCTTCGACCCGCAGTGCACCGGCTTTGTGGATTGGCGTGATGTGGTTGTGCACCTACTCTTCTGGGTTAGACCGCCCACTGCGGCAGCGACGCCAGCAGCCGCCACCGCGCCGAACGACATTCGCGATATTTCACTGCAGGATCTGCTGGACACGCGCGCCAACCTTGGGGGTTTCGGGCTCACCAAGGAGCAGTTCTTCGACACGTCGTTCTTCTTCGACCGCTACCTTGATGACGCACTGGTGAGGCCTACACGCACATCTTGTGGTGCACGTTTCACGACGCTACCAACCACATCCTTCAGCCATACACACTGCTTGGCTTCTTGTGTGCCGATCCGCAGCCGATCCGTGGCGTCCAAAAGGCCTTTCGCGTCCTCTCCGCCCCCAACGCTGAGGGCCGCATCTCCTTGGAGGAGATGGACTCGCTGTGCCACATCAAAGCGACAAGTGAGCGTCGGATGGCCCAACTAGACCCGTGCTGCAGGATGAACTTACGGCTTCTCTTCGGCACTGCCGCGACGTGCTCCTTTGAGGATGTCTGCGCCTCGCCAATTGGTCGCAAAATGCTGAACCATGCGGACCTCTTCCGCCGCCGGCAGTTCTTCAAGCGCAAGTAGCGGATTGCCACCGCTGTTGGTGCGCGTATTGGGACGCACTCCCGCATCACCTCTTTCCAACCATTGCTGCTGCTGAGTGTAGTGAGACGCGATGAGAAAAACCGCAAGGGAAGAAGGATGAGAGGCAAAGCGCCACTGTTGCCTTCAGCGCGCATTGCCAACGTTTTGTTGTTTTACAATGTTACACGTGTTGTTTCCACTCGCCTTTCCCCTGTCCTTCGCTTTGCCTGCTCACGGAGCCATGCGCACCCAGAGAATGTCATGCACGCACCCACAGAGTTTGCGTTGCTCTTATTTGTTGGCCTTCCCTCCCCTTCTACGGGCCTTTTTGGCCTTTGTTTTGTTCATCCGACGTGCGTGTCTCTCTACCTTAGACAGTGTTCAGCCTCGCAGTTGTCACTTCACAGGCTCCCCACCGTTCACCTTTCCCTGACACCGTCAGCCCAGGCACTTTGGCTTTGCTGCCCGTTGTTCTTATCATGTACAGTAGGTTTCATAACTGGTCGGTATGTCCGTCGCGTATCAGGAGGAGCGCTGGGTCGTCGCGCATGTGGGTGGGTATGTCTGTTTCACTGCCATTATTATTCAAGCGGACGCCCACAAGCAAAGGAAATGTAAGACGTGTTGACGAGCTCAACAGGGCAGAGGAGGGACATAAATGCTGTAAACCGATGATCCTGCGGTGAAAGCGACGGGCACAGTTTTCTGACTTGCACTCTCTCGCCCACTTCTTGTGATAGCGGCCAGGGTGGTGCTTGGCGTCCAATACGCAGCTCGGCGCGGCACTGTACGGCAGCGATGATCGGTTGCCAACCACATGCGAGCTAGGCGGTGTTTGTCTATCGCTGAGTCATCTTCCGTCTCTGCAAAGTCGGTCTTCTCCTTGCATCGCCTTGTGTGCTTGTGCTTCCGATGAATTGTGGTGGTGTACCCGATGTGCAGCCTGGCGTTGAAGGAGTTCTTCTCCTCTTTGTCTGCTCGTGTTACTCCCACTCCAGCGCGCCATGCCCCTGCCGATGGGGGTGCCTGTGTTTCTCCTTCGCTCGTATTTTGGGTGCTTTTGGGGGTAGTGCGGCCTGGTAAGCTCAGTTGTACCGCGGCGATTACGCGTTTTCTGTGACGATGGTGACCGCATCGGCGCCACCCACCACCCACCCACCCACGCGCGCTGGCACTCTCCTCTTGTCTTCTCTTTCTTTCATGTGTTTGGCATTTAATGTGTCTCATTCGTGCGCCACGAGCTGAAAGACAGAGGAAAACGAAGAACGTAAGGGGCCCGTTAGCGCGCGCTCTCTTTCAGTTCGATAAGGGGGTGAAAAACTTCTCTCCATAAGAGAGGGAGAGAGGGAGAACGGCGCAGCGCGTTCCCCACCATTTTGCCGGAAAAGGGCCATTTATGGACTCTGCATGCTTGCGGGTATTTGCCTCCTGCAAGACGGTATTAGCGCATCTTTCTCTCTCTTCCTAACCCTGGTGGCGTGTGAGACATCCTGCGGAGCTGCTGTGAAGTGCAGTGTACACTGAGCGCACCGTCTACTTCCGGTTGCTGCTACTACTGTTTACTGGCGCACGCAGAGAAAGAGAAACGATCAATAGATCCTGACAGAACCCTCACCTAGGAGGTGCACATCGAGCAGGCAGTGCGTTGCCGTCTTTTAGAGCTCTGTTGTTGTTGTTGAGCCTCCGCGGCTTGCACTGGTGAGTCTCCCATCCCCCTCTCTTGACTCGTCTGCGCTCGTGAGGGTTGGGGCTGCATCAGCCATGCTGTGGGTGGACCGGTATCGACCAAAGACTCTCAAGGATGTCGAACTGTACCCAGAGCTGAGGGAGGTGCTAACCCGCCTTTCCAAGGCGCAGGATCTTCCGCACCTCTTGTTTTACGGTCCGTCGGGCAGCGGTAAGAAGACACGCGCCATGGCCATGCTACATGAAATCTACGGCCCCAGTGTTTACTCGGTACGTCTGGAGCACAAGAGCGTGCAGGTGTCTGACAGCAAGGTCGTGGACATCGCCACTCTCAGCTCACCCCATCACATCGATATTAACCCATCCGACGCCGGCTACTACGATCGCTCCATTGTTATGCAGATGATCCGTGAGATCGCGCAGACGGTACCGCTGCACACCACCGCCAACAGCGGAAAGAGCGTGCCATACAAAGTGGTGGTGCTTAACGAAGTGGATAAGATGAGCCGCGGTGCCCAGCATGCGCTTCGCCGGACAATGGAAAAGTACATGGGCACCTGTCGCCTCTTCCTCATCTGCAACTCAACCTCGCGCCTTATCCCGCCACTGCAGTCTCGCTGCCTCGGAATTCGCGTTGCCTTGCACTCAAAGGAAAATCTGAAGCTGGCCGTGCAGCGCGTGTGCGAGGGAGAGGGCCGACCGCTTCCGTCGGAGGCATTCTTGCACGCACTCGCGCTGCGCTCTGACGGCAACCTGCGCCGCGGGCTCTTAATGCTGGAAGCGTCCGCGATGACGAGGGTGGATTGGAGCGGCAACGGTGCCACAATACCACAGGCGGACTGGAAGTTGTTTCTGGACGAAATCTCGCACGACATTGTGGCGGAGCAGACACCGAAGAGGCTGCACGAGGTGCGCCTTAAGTTCTACGATCTCCTCGCCCAGTGCATCTCGGGTGAGACCATCCTGAAGACACTGGTGGATAGCTTGCTGACGGCTGTGCCGCCGACTCTTCAGCGCCCACTGATTGAACTCGCCGCCAAGTACGACCACAACATGAAGCTCGGGACGAAGCCAATTCTGCATCTCGAGGCATTTGTGGCAGGTGTCATGAAGCTCCTCAAGCAACATTAGCGGACCCTCCGCTTGCCAGTGGGTGGGGCGGTGCTCTTCGTTATGGAGACGATGCTGGTACCGTGTTATGCACCGAACTCCTCGAATATGCCAAAGTGGAAAATATGAGGACAACACGCTCGCCTACTTTTCGTTTCGGTACTTAGCTAGGGTGATGTTGGGCTGCAAGATGGGCATAGAAAGGTGTAGCGTTGGGAAGCACTCCCAGGGAGATAAGCAAACAGCAACAGCAGAGGGAAAAAGGAACATAACAAGCGAATGCGCTCGCTGATACGCGAGCACGCCCTCGCAGAGAAGAGCTCGTGGTGTAGAAGGCCCTGGTGCTGCTGTATCGCACAACACCTCTCTCCCTTGCTCACAGATAAGCCGGCAGTCTCTTGATTTCTGTTTCGGTGTTGTTTGCCATTGTTTGAGACTGCCTTTCTCTATTATCTCACTTTCGCGTGCTGCGCTTGATGGGCACTGCTCATCTTCTATCATCTTCGTCTTTCGCTTGTCTCCCATTTCTTCCCTCGCCCGCCCTCCTCTTCGGTACACGTGTGCGTTGCACCAGTGGTGCGCTATAGAGAGGCCAGGATTGCATTTCTCTGCACTCAGATCACATCTAGCGCCAATTTTATAAAGGTTCGCACCTGAAGGAGGAAACGAAAGGTGCGAGAGTCACCGTAGTGCTCTTCCTCTCTTTTCTTCCCACGACGGTCAGGATGCTCTTCCGCGTCACGGCACCGAGTTGTATGCTGTTTCGCCCCACAATGCCGAACATGATGCTCTTACAGCCGACCAACGTGAGCTTTGTGGCGCACTGGTTTTGCGGTCACAAGTACCGTCATCGCTTCATGCGCGACAAGCGCTTTCACCCCTCGCATCAGGCCGCCTGTGATGCTCGCAACCGCTTCAGCAAGCGACGCCATTTTAAGACAAACAGATGGAACTACACACAGGCGTACAAGGACATGCCGTAATGTTGTCGCTGCGAGGCAAAGTTGTCTACACATACACGTGGAAAGAGCAAGTTGGGAACGACCAGGAGACACTCGGTGCGTGCGTGTATGTGTGTAGGAGGCGCTTTTCGGGCACGCGCAGTGTTATTCTGGACTGCTACACGACACTGTTTGGAGGCTGCGAAGTTCTAGTTAAGAAGGATTGTGATTTCGTTGTCTTGTCACACCCACCCACCCCCCTCCACACACCACACACACCGCTCTCTTCCTCAGCGCAGCGAGTGTGTAGGGGAAAAAAGACGGAATACCGACACCATATCGAGAGAGAGAGAGTAGGTAGTGTGCATGCAGCTGTCATCTTCGCGGCTGCCGTACTTGAAAGCGAAGGTGCGTCCTTGCGGCCTAATACGGATGCGTGCGCCTATGTCGGCACACGTGTCAGCAATGTGAATAGGTGCACCGATATCGCCCAGAAGCAGCGTGCCCTCGTCTCTCACCTCTTAGCATGCACACGTGCTTCATAGTGAATAACATCACCGCGTCCCCTCTCTTCCCCTCATCTTTCGCCGTATCATCATCATCATCTCTCTCTCTCTCTCTCTGAGCATGCTCTTGGCTAGACGAGAGCAGAAAAAGAGCGAGCAAACCCATCCGCATGCGTATAGAAAGGCGGCTCTTGTGCCGTGACAGTGTCGTGACCCTAGCAACTAAGACAGACCAAGAATCGCATAAGCTGGGGTGAGTTTGCCATTGAGGCTCTCTAAGTCACCAAGCCAGAACACGCGCTAGAATCCCGACTCTGCGAAGTCAGTCACTCAATACCATACGTAGCTCACTCGGTTACCTTCTCTAGCATCTATGTGGAATTGTATGGTCCGCTATGGAGTCTCTTCGTGACGAGCTGGACGCCACAGTACTTTTTGGCTCCGGGTATGTGTGTGTTGTCGGCCCACCAAGCAGCGGCAAGACGACGCTCGTGCTTGAGTACCTGGTGGCCCGTGAGCGACAGGCCCTGCGCACTGGCGGTGGCGGCGACGCAGCGCCGTCTCTGTGGAGTATGTGAGCGCTCGCAGTACGTCGCATGGGCTTCTCCGGTACTTGACACATCGCCTGCTTCCCAGTGCGCGACGGCGGCGCCTCAGCTACGAGTGTACCCCGCTGGAGTTTGGTGCATCGCTTGTCGAGTGGGTAGAGGCGCACCCAGAGAAGTCGGAGCTGCATCTTGTCGTTGACGACGCCGACATGTTGGAGTGCAGTCTGGAAGAAATGAATTTGTGGCTCTCGCACTACTTGAGCATGCCTGTCGAGCAGAGATGCACCGTTATTTTGTGGACGATATCGGAGCTACCGTTGCGTCTGTCCAACTGCTTCCGATACCACTTCATTGCTCATCCGGAGCCGCAAAGCATCGTGCAGTGGCTGCGGCGTCAGTTTGAAAAAGACCAGAGACTCTTGCTTGATCCTGAATCGGAAGAGGAAGACTCGGAACTTGTGGCTGACGCCTCTTTGACGATTACACTGAGCGCCGAGGAAGTGAATCGTGTCGTCTTGGATGCGTTCGCCTACTACGCCACGCACCAACCAATGTGTTCTTCCGTCGTGAGCCGCGACGTTCGCTTGCTCATTCAACGCGTGTATCAGATCCTCCCCCCGCTATTGCTGGAAGTGGTTGCCTCCCCATCCGCAGTGCCGAGGAACGCTGGAGAGGAGGCAGCATCTGTGTCCAGCACCACGAACGCAGCAAAGAAGCTGAATGCACGTCATTTTGCCGCAGCCTGGGGCCAGTACCGCATCGATAGTGGTGGTGGCACTTCGTCAGCGATGGCTGGATCTAGCGCCGTGGGCGGTGGTGATGGCGCCGCGGCGTCTGTGCAAAACCCACTCGTGATGGCTCTCAAGCGCCTGGGCTACTCAGCAGTGCTCCTCGCCTTTGCCGCCTTCTACGGTGGGGCGGTGCCGAAGCGCAAGCAGTATCAGGTGTTTGGTCGCATGGGGAATGGTGAGAGCAAGGCGCCGATGTGTGAGGCGAATGGCCAATCGCACAAGGCTGCCACTCTCTCTGCCTCTGTCCACATCCTAACGATGCGCCGGCTTGGTTTTCTCTACGATGCGATGCTGAAAATGTGTACGCCGCACATTGACCCGCTCGAGTTTTCAACAGCAGACGTGGCGCTGCAACACGTGCAGGGCTTCCTCGCTTGGGGTTTACTCACCCCCGTCGTTTCGCAGCGGCATCGCTCTTACCACTGCTGGATCCCAGTAAGTACTGCCCAGCAACTGGCTCGTGAACTATCCCTGAGCTTATTTGACCTAATTCCCGCTTGACGGCGTGGAGTGGTATTCTTCTGCTGTTTCTTTGTTCTTTAGCGCGTTTGTCACCTCGCTGTGCATGGGGGGGGGGATGAGTAAGTAGGCGCCATGAAGGGGAGCATCTCACAGCTCATCTACTGTACTTTGCATGGCAACATAATAACACCCTATGCGTCTCACACGCAGGCAAAAGGTTAAAAGCTGTCGTATTACGAACATTTGGTGCAGCCTTCTCCCCCCTCCCCTCCTCCTTACCCCATTACCAACCAACGACACTCCCATTGCAGACTGAAGGTGTAAACGCGGAGCTTGAACACGGATAACACTTTCCGTTGTCATTCCTTCTCTCTTCACCCCTCATCATGTCTCCACAGCGCAGAGTTTTGCCATGCCATACTACGTGGCCCCTTCTGTTCACACACCGCCAGTGAGGGCAGGTGTGGTGGTGCTCATGATGTAACACCTCACGCAACCTCAACCCTTTTCCTCTGCAATTCTGTGACCCCTTCTCTCCGCCTCTTTTGACATCTTCTGCAACGCCGCGGCAGGGGCCAGTAAACGCATGAAACGACGTACATCACTCAGTTCCTTCAACACCCCCGTCTGTGTACCCCCTCTCCACGTCTTTCCTCACACAATTGAAAAGGAAAACACATATATATTGAACCGCAACGCTGCGGACTAAGCGCACGGGAAAGAAGTGAGCGCAGTTTACTTCCATCATCGTCTCCGCTGCTTTCGTCGAGGAAGCTGGTGTGTTTCTGCAAGTTTGATAGGCACTGCAGACTTCCACCCATCCGTCCCCGGCTGCACACGAGCCCTATACAGGCCACTTTTGCTTCTGTGACTGCACGAGGCTTTTGTTCTCGTCCTCTCCTCTGCCCACGCCATTCTTGTGTCCTCTCCTCCCTTCTTGCTCTGGTTTCTTTTCCTTTGTGTGTGTGTGGTGTCTGCGTGTGTTTCGCCGTCATACAAAGCTGGTCGCTAATTCATCCAACTTTTGCGTGCCCAGATCGCTACTGTATCTACTGTTCCTGTTGCTGTTGGGGCAGTTTTTCGAACTTCATGGGTGCTGGTGGTAGGCACGCAAACGATCGAGGAGGACTACAGTTGCGTGGGCGCGTCTTGTTCCGCTAGCTTTGTACTGACGCCTTGTTTATTTATTAGCCTTTGGCTCGTCGCTTTGCACCCTTCACCATTCACCTCCCGCAACGGTTTTTGCGCGCTGTCTGTTTCTTGTGTACTGTCACCAACATCATGGGCCTCTTTTCCGCTTTCAGCGGTGGAAGACGGAGCGGCGTAAGATGTACTACTGGGCCGGTACCTTTGCCTGTGTGGTGGGTCTGCTCTTTTTCATCTACATTATCCTCTCGACAGTCTTGAAGAACCAAAGCGTTGTGCCGAACTTCGTTGCGGGCTACTGCGCGGTCTTTGCGGCATTGCTTTCATGCTTCCAAATTCTTGAGCACCTCACCTGCTTCTCTGACCCAGAGTGTCAGACGAAGATTGTCCGCATTCTGTTCATGGTGCCTCTGTTTGCCGTGATCTCCTCGATCAGCCTTCTCGCCCCGGCGCGGCCGAGTATCTCAACCTTATTCGCGACACCTACGAGAGCTACGTCATCTACGCCTTCTTCCAACTCATGCTGGCGCTGATGGGTGGCATTGACACGGTGTACCGCACCCTCATGATTGAAGACCGCCCGCCGGTGCGGCAGGTCTTTCCTTCTGCTACCTGGAGCCCATCAAGGTGACGCCGACCTTCGTGCAAAACTGTCGTCTGTGCCTCTTCCAGTTTATGCTTCTGAAGCCGCTTGTCACGATCATTGTCGTCATCCTAACAGCCAAGGACGCGATGGGCTCGAGTATGTTCGACTTAACTAAGGGGAGGTTCTGGACGTACTTGGTGTACAACATCTCCATCACAGTGGCCTTCACAGCACTGCTTTACTTCTACATGGGATTAAAGGACTTGATAGAGGGCCGCAACGTGTTCCTGAAGTTCTTGTGCGTCAAGGCAGTCATCTTTCTTTCGTTCTGGCAGGGCTTGCTCATCCAGCTCATATCAGCCGCTGGCTTGTTGCCCAAGTTCTCGTACTGGAAGCCCGAGGATACCCCAGCGGCGCTGCAGGACTTGTTGATCTGCGTAGAGATGATGTTTGTTGCCTTTGGGCACAAGTACTGCTTCGGCAGCGATGAGTACCTCATCCACAACGTCGCCGACGGCTGTGTCATTGAGGACATCTCAAATCAGGACGGCCTACAAACACGCACCATTCCGCCCATACGCTATTCTGTCGCCGAGAACCTCAAGTACACGCTGAGACACGAGGACGTCCTGACGGACGTGCGCGACATCGTGCACAACCGGTAAACGAAAAATGAGCGAAAGAGAGAAAAAGAAAGAGACCGCGTAAAGCGGTGAGACGGCTGTTTACCCGATCGTCTGTCTGCGGTGGTTGTGGGTATGATTCAGGCGCCCCGCCCCTTCTCGGCGCCTTTCTCTCTCAGGGGCTGTGCGAGGGTGTTTCTCTCTCTTAGTTGTGTCACTACTGTTCATCGACGTGTGCTACCGGTGGTCATCGGTTCCTTCCTCTGCCTCCTTCTTTCCTCTACCGCTGCCGATGCCGGTGGTCGGGTCGTGGATGGCGTTGCGTCGGAGCGGCCCGCGGGCAGCGAGCACGTGTGTGCCATCCATATGATGGGCAAAGTGTCCCCGCTGCTGGGCGGCATCTCGCCCCCGGCCCCGGCTGACTAGTGGTGTGGGGACTCTGCGTGCCACCCCGGGGGCTGGTGCAGGTGGTGGCCGGCGCAAATGGGAGCGGGAGTGAGGCGGCCTGCGGAGCGGGGGTGGGCGCGGGGCATGAGGGCGAGACGGTGCTCAGGTCGCCGAGGCGACGCTGCTGTACCGCGCGTGTCCGGCGGCCGCTTGGCCCTGCGCGATGGGCCTGCTGACTGGCCCTGGCGCTAGAGTGGCGTTCGAGGTGGTGTTGCATCGCGGAGAATGGACGGGTTTGTGAGTGAAAGGAAATAGCTTCTTCCTCTCCTCTGCACTCGATGCTCTCTCGATGGAGAGGAAGTAGGCGGGATCTCGCTGTCTTTGCCTTCCCCCTCCCCCGCTACGCTGCTTCTGGCCGCTTTGGCTTTGTTTTCGGTTTTCTCGTGCTTTGTTGTCGATCAACTTCGTTGGTGCGGGTTTGCCGCTTTCTTTTGCGTCTCCTCGCCCCTTGTCTTGCTCTCTGGACATTTTACGGCTCTTCTCCCTCCCTCCCTCCCTCGCTCACTCTCTTTCGATGTGCGCTGTTGTGCAGGCGCCTTTTCTTTTTTTTTTTCCCGTGGCTGAGCAAACGGAAAACGGCAAAGAGTTTGGGAGAGGGTAAGGGTTTTCCTTCTTCCTTGTGGAACATACGTTCATCGTGGAGGTGTCGCGACCATGGTGTCACGCTCACGCTTATCCTTGTGGTATGAAGGACCAGCCACTCATGAACGGATCACAAGATGCGCGTCTTCAAAGTGCCGTGGAAAGTCTTAATATCCTTTATGGAATCTCTTGTTGTTACGTCCACCGCACCATGCGTGCCTCGTGTGGCACATGCCGCGACACTCGCGATCCGTTTGTCTTCCTCTTGCTCCGTCCTCTCCTCTCTGCGCGCTACGGGGATACGCATACACATTCACAGCGCCTGCTCCCCCCCCCCCAGAGCCTCCGTGTCAGCGGTGAGCGCCACACGTAGGCATATGTTTTTCCTCACTCGTTTCTCTACAACGTTTTTCCCCAGTCGCTCTCCCACACGATGCCGCCCAAGGGCTTCAAGAAGAGTGTCTCCCCAGAGGAGGTGATCGCGGCTCGCAAGGAGAAGTTGGCGTCCCTCTCTCAGCAGTGCGCAGCGGTAGAAAAGATGCTAGCTATTAGCACGGATCAGGGCCTCCTCCTCAACGCCGAGATCACCGAGCTCGAGCGACGCATTGCTGAGACTGAGGTGCTGACTGAAAGGGAGAGCCGTGACTTGGACGAGAAGGTAAAGGCTGTGAGCAACTACGCCACATCAAACCTCGACCAACTTCAGCAGCGTCATCTGAATATAGAGAAGGCTACACACGAGGCTGAGGCAGAGAATAACCTGCTGCTCGAGAAAATAGCGGAGCTGACCGAGCGCAAAGAAGCCGAGCTCGCAGAATGGGAGGCGAAGGTAGAGGAGCAGCGAGCGCTGATGAATCAGAAGGCTCTGGACTTTGGTCTGCAGCTGAAGGAGACGTTGGCCAAGAGGTACGCGACCGCGTAGTGAGCAGCAGCGGTGCGTTTTTTCTCTGCGTTTGTTTTTTCGAAGACGGAACTGTGTGAGTTGAACCTTTAGTTTTGCCACTACCACTCATTTCTCCCGTGTGCACCTCCCGCTCCTCTCCCATGGGATATGTGCATGCATTCGTGGTCAGTGGAAGGGGAACTAGTCGGTGCCCATGGGTATTGGCCGTCATGTAAACTACTCTATCTTCTGTGCCTCTGTTCATTTGCTCGCGTGACTACTATAGTGTTTGTCTATGTGTGCTATCGATGATTCCTGTTCTCTCCCTCACCACCACAACGATGACGATGCCTTTCATAGTTTCCGTCAGCACACACGTGCAGGGGATTATCTCCACCCATAGAACGTAAGGAAGTAGTCCGACCCCGCCTCTCTTGTTGCCGGCATTCTGAGAAAAGTGAGGCAACACCTTTAAAGTAACAGAGCCTATCCACCCCCCTTATCTCCCGCTCTATTTGCAGTGCTCTTGAATCAGCACCCTGACACTGGTGTTACTGCTGCATGACAGTGCAGTTCTCTCTTGCCCTTTTCCCTCTTTTCCTATCAACGCTCAGGCGCACCTTCTTCCTCCCCCCTCTGCATCGCGTGTGACCCACGTACATACATATACACATATGATCCACATACAGCCGCGTATGACTGACTGTCACTATCCACAGCACTACATCGCCCTCCGCCATCGCCCACTTTATTGCTGTTTTCTGCTCCCTTCATTTTCGTTAGCCACGGTGCAAGAGGAAAGAAAACTGTAGAGCTCTCGCTCGCTCTCTCTTTCCGGTGTGTTCTCTCTTACTCATAGGTGTGCACCCAGTCACCTGCCGAAGCGACAGACAGCCGCTTCGTTCTCCCCATCCTCCCGTCGCATCATCACCATTTTGTCTTTCGTCTTTCCTCCTTTGCAGTGCTTGCTGGCGGCGAGCAAAAAGGCGATTCGTTTCTTCGCCTTTTCGATGATTTCTGTTTTAGGCGCCGCGTCTGTTCTTCCTCGTGTCAGCCATTGCGTTGTTTCCCTCACTAAATCGTTATCGGCCTGCCCCCCCCCCCCCTCCCCTCCCCTCCCCTCTCCCCCGCCTGCTCACATACGGTCGAATTGTGCCTACCTCACTCACCCGCTCCATCTCTACGACACAGGCCCGATCTGTAAATGAGTTGGTGGGACTTCTGGAACCGTTTCTTCGGCTCCAAGGACGGCGAAGATGTGAATGACAGCGGTAACACAGCGGCCAAGCCAGCAGAGCCAGTGGAAGTGAAATCCTTCACTGCCCAAGAGCTGGCCAAGTTCACAGGTGAGAACGGCAAGCCAATCTACATGTCTGTGAAAGGCAAGGTGTATGACTGCACCAGTGGGGCCGCCTTCTACGGTCCTGGCAATTCGTACGCGGTGTTTGCAGGCAAAGAGGTGTCACGGTGCCTCGGCAAGATGCTGATCAGCGACGAGGAAGCAAATGCAAATTGGGATGACCTCGCTCCAGAGCACATGCAAAGCCTGGATGAGTGGGCTGCAAAGTTCGACAGCAAATACCCCATGATTGGCATGTTTGAGCCTGATGAGGAATACTACGTACGGCAGCGAAAACTCCAACCATAACCAAACAACAAAAGAAGACGTATGAATGGGCTACAAAGAAACAGTCATGCGCAGGAAGGACATTAGAAATCGCAAAACGCGTCCCTCAGCGATGGATGCGCATTCGCTGCCGTTTGCATGCTGGTGCTCTCTCCTTCTTCAAGTGTGTCAGCACGACATCTCGCTGTCCCCCCAAAGAGCTGCTTTTTTTTTTCTTCTCACAGTAGCGTTCTACCGAGTAGGCATCGTCATATAGGCACATACCACCACAGCTTATCTGCACTACAGTTGTGTACCAAAGCTCCGTCAAGGAGCCGTGGCCACCCCGCACGGTTTGGCGTCGCGCTGCCCACTGGCATAGGGCGCAGGCCACATCCAAGATTGCGCTCAGCAGCACCGCAACGGAACAGCGGCAGGTGGATGCGCACCTTCGTTGAATCGTAGACACGGTGCGTAATGAGCGGGTGCAAATGCTGTGATGACTGCAGGCCTCTTCGGCGGAGCCCCAGCCCCGGCCATTTCCGCTGACGCCACGGGACCGCACAGCCGTACGCGAGGGCAGGCGGCCGGCTCTTGACTTCTGCCCAACGAGTGCGTACGGAATGTGGGGATACCATGCGCGGAGCTGGTGGTCCATCATCATTCCTCATCCCAAAGGAAAACATGCGGTACAAAGACACCATGCGGATTCACTGATGCAAAGCGAAGATACCGAGATGAGGGAGACAATGGCGTGCTGGTATTCTTCACTTCAACCCCGCTTCTAATGAACGCTACACACCCTTTTCTTTCCATTTCGTGCTGCCGTCGTATTCCTTCAAATGCTTCCTCTGTTGCATCCGCACACGCCCCTCACCTGTCCTTGTGCCTCTGCGGCTATTGCTGTTTCATCAATGCACCCAAGGCAATTGTCTATGCGTCAATCTCGCTTTTACGCTCTTGATCAACTCTGTTGAACCCATTAACCCTGCTCTCTTTCACTCACTGCGAGGGCTGTACTTGACTGCAGTTCGATCACTACCGCTGGGAGGCTTCTTTATGTATTCTTCGTTGAGAAGCCACGGCCGGAAAGGCAACAAGTGACAGGGCACACGAGCAGAAACCGGAAAAAGAAATACGTATGGCGCTACGCGCAATCACTGACAAGCATGAAGACGGTCAAACTGTGTCGTCGCTGAATTTCCTCGCAAGCGTCTCTCCCCACCTTGCTTGTGTAGCGTGGCTGGGGGCGCAGCCATGGCTTTGCTTCTGGTCCGCACTTCACATCATAACTGCCTTCCCTCTTGTACCCTCTCACCTTGGATCTCTTCGTCCTTGCTCACTGTCTCCATATTATACGTGTGTATGGCGTCAACTCCCCCAACTTGTTTGCTTCTCCCCATCAACCTCGGACTCGTGGTTGTTAGTTTGGTGAGTCTGTGAACGAGCCAGGGAGAGCGATCAATGAGGACGGTCGAGGATCGCTCTTTGGAGTTTCTGATCCGCCGTGACAGGGAAGCCGAACTCCCGCCGCTGGCGTCTCTGTGCTGCAATTACTTCAAGCAGCGTCACTGGCGCGACGCCTTCGATGACGAGCAGGCTTCTCTTCGTGAGGAGTTGTGGGCCGTGAAAACACAGCTGGACACCATCCCGATGGAGGCATACACGGCTACTCGCAACAAGCTCTTTCCGTTGGCTCTCAGCGGGGAGCAGCAGCAGTTCTCGAACCGTGCAGGACACAAACTGCTCGAGTCGATGGAGTCCACCGGCGTCTGGTTGGAGCTCTCGAAGCTCTTGTGTGGCAAGTCGAGGAAACAGCCGCGCGACTTTGCGTTTGCCGATGTGTGCGGCGGGCCCGGTGCCTTCAGCCAGGCGCTGTTCAAAGCTGGCCGAAAGAAGGGGTGGCGACACCTGCACGGTTACGGCATGACACTCGCTGGTGTAAGCGGACTCGATTGGTACAATCCCCTGCTCAACTCGCCGCACTTCACCTGCACCTACGGCCTTGATGGCACGGGGGATATCTTCAAACTGAGCAACATCGACTGTCTCGTGTCGATCACAAAGGCTGCTCCGATGTTTCTCGTTGTCGCCGACGGCGGCTTCAGCGTTGACTTCTCCGTCGCCAACTACCAGGAAACAATATCATCTCGCATCATGTACGGGCAGTGGCTCGCAGCCCTCAAACTACTGCGCAAAGGTGGTTGTTGTGTGCTGAAGCTGTTCGACACGTTTTCGCCTCTTTCGCGTGCTGTGGTGTACCTCTCGTGTTTCTTCTACAGTCGCGTGCACGTCGCCAAGCCGCGCCACAGTCGTGTTGTGAACAGCGAGCGGTACTTGGTCTGTATTGATTTTCTCGGTTACCCGAACGAAGCGTGGGGCCGGTACCTCGACTGCTTCTACGAGCTCGGATTCGTGGACAACGAGCACGTGCCGGAGTTGATGCCACGAGAGTGGTGCCTGCAGGATGAGATTTTTATGGCCGATATGCGTGACATGAACATCACGGTCGCTACAAACCAAATAAAGGCGCTGCAAATGATTATTGATGCTGCCCCTGCTGTGGAGGAGGAGCTCAAAGCAAACAAAACCACAACGAGGACGTCAGCAGAGTCCGACGACAGCCCTCTTTCTTCAAGAGAGGGCTGCAAAGACAACTAGTGTATCCTTCCTGCCGGGGAACCCAAGGCACACCTGGCAGTGATGGCGCCTGCTACCCATCATTCTTTTTCCCTTTGCTGGTTCGGGGGTTTTTGTCGTCTCTTCGCTTGAGGGACACCTCAGTGCGTGGTACCCAGGGCCCAGCCCTCCTCCCGCCACTCTGTGTGAGGACGCCAAGCAGCCCCCTATCATCACTGCCAGTGCCGAAGCAGTTCTGACGTTGACAGGGTCGGGTGCCTGCGGCATGGGGAGGGTTGGAGCGCTTTACGGCTGCTGATGCCGGCGGTCGGGTCGTGGATGGCCTTGCGTCGGAGCGGCCCGCGGGCAGCGAGCACGTGTGTGCCATCCATATGATGGGCAAAGTGTCCCCGCTGCTGGGCGGCATCGCGCCCCCGGCCCCGGCCGACTAGTGCTATGGGGACTCTGCGTGCCACCCCGGGGGCTGGTGCAGGTGGTGGCCGGCGCAAATGGGAGCGGGAGTGAGGCGGCCTGCGGAGCGGGGGTGGGCGCGGGGCATGAGGGAGAGACGGTGCTCAGGTCGCCGAGGCGACGCTGCTGTACTGCGCGTGTCCGGCGGCCGCTTGGCCCTGCGCGATGGGCCTGCTGACAGGCCCTGGCGCTAGCGTGGCGTTCGAGGTGGTGTTGCATCGCGGAGAATGGACGGGTTAGATAAAGGAAATCCGAGTGTTACAGCGCATCATGTGCTCTCCTCACGCATATCTTAGCCATCATTGACGCTTGGGCGTTGTGCGCTTATGAGCTGCTTAAAGTGCAAGGAGTGCAAGCGCTGTCAGGGCAACTACTCTACGAGTCGAGAATGACGCCCCGCATACACACATGCAGACATAGTGATCGACGCGTACAGAGTTGAAGGCTGGCAGTGGGGAAGAGCGTACACCCTGCAGAAATGCAGCGCAACGTAGTCGTGGGAAAGAGACGACGTTTTGGCCGGTGTTCAGCTTTTGCCTTCTGCTCCCTTCTTCTGCATAATGCGACTAAATGCGTGGGCGGGAGACAAGAAGTGCGGGTATGAGACGGCGCCACACTCTGCTCATGCCCGACACACCTCTGCAATGAAGCAGCCGCCTCTTTTTTTTGGGGGGGGGGGGCAGAACCCCGCGAGGGGGGCATATACACACTTTACGACACTTGCCCCTCACCCATCCCTCCACTTTATTCCCCCGCCACCACCATGCCACCTCTACTGTCATCCTTCTTTGCAACCTCAGCAGTGACCCTATTTACATCCCCTGATTCACTTTTCGCTCTTAAACATACTCCTAATCCCCCGCAGAATCTCTCGCTACTCTCGTGCTTTACTGCATTGCGATCTACCTCGGAACACATTTGTGGAGACACCCTCCCCTCCCCTCCCCTCCCCCCACCCGCACATACACACACACACACACACAGGTGGAGTGGCTCTTCACCCTACAAAAGCCGTTGCTCGCTCTCCTCGCTCGCAGACGCCTTCGCTGTCACATCATGTCGAAGCTTTGTCTGACGCCTCATGCGGAACTCCCTCGCCGCAAGCTGCTGATTGTGGTGATGGATGGCGTCGGTATGGGCCCGGAAGATGAGTACGATGCAGTCCACATGGCCGCGACCCCGTTCATGGACGCTCAGCGCAAGAACCCCCGCTGCTTTCGCACCATCCGCGCGCACGGTACTGCCGTGGGCCTGCCTACAGATGCCGATATGGGCAACAGCGAGGTCGGCCACAACGCCCTCGGCGCTGGACGCGTGGCCCTCCAGGGTGCTTCCCTGGTCGACGACGCACTCAAGAGCGGCGACATCTACGCCAGCGAGGGGTATCGCTACCTCCACGGCAGCTTCTCCAAGGAAGGAAGCACGCTGCACTTGATTGGCTTGCTAAGCGACGGTGGTGTGCACTCGCGTGACAACCAGATTTACCCCATCATTGAGCACGCCGTCAAGGATGGCGCAAAGAGGATTCGTGTGCACGTGCTCTACGATGGCCGAGACGTGCCCGATGGCTCCTCCTTCCGCTTCACAGACGAGTTGGAGATGGTGCTGGCGAAGGCACGTCAGAACGGCTGCGATGCGCAGATAGCTAGCGGTGGTGGTCGCATGTTCGTGACGATGGACCGCTACGACGCCGACTGGAGAATCGTGGAGCGCGGCTGGAGGGCGCAGGTCCTCGGTGACGCTCGCCACTTCCACAGCGCCAAGGAGGCCATCACGACGTTCCGCGAGGAGGACGCCAAGATGACAGACCAGTACTACCCCCCTTCGTCGTGGTTGACAACGACGACAAGCCGCTCGGCACTATCGAGGACGGCGACGCTGTATTGTGCTTTAACTTTCGTGGCGATCGCGTGATTGAGATGTCGCGTGCCTTTGAGGATGATGACTTCAACAAGTTTGACCGCGTGCGCGTGCCGAAGGTCCTCTACGCTGGTATGATGCGCTACGATGGCGACCTCGGCATCCCGAACAACTTTCTCGTACCGCCGCCGAAGCTGGCCCGTGTGAGCGAGGAGTACTTGTGCGGCACCGGGCTCAACATTTTCGCCTGCTCTGAGACGCAGAAGTTCGGCCACGTGACTTACTTCTGGAACGGCAACCGCAGCGGCAAGGTGGACGAGGTGCACGAGACCTTCAAAGAGGTGCCGAGCGACCGCATCCAGTTCAACGAGAAACCGGAGATGAAGTCGGCAGAAATCACTGAAATGGCCATCGAGGCCTTGAAGAGCGGAAGGTATGATGTGGTGCGCATCAACTTTCCCAACGGTGACATGGTGGGCCACACGGGCGACCTCAAGGCCACCATTACCAGCGTCGAGACGGTTGATGCGTCGTTGGCGAAGCTCAAGGAGGCGGTGGACAGTGTAAATGGCGTCTTCATCGTGACGGCTGACCACGGCAACTCCGACGACATGGCGCAGCGCGACAAGAAGGGGAGGCCGATGAAGGACGAGAAGGGAAACGTACTCCCTCTCACTTCTCACACTCTTGCCCCGGTTCCGGTGTTCATCGGTGGTGCGGGCCTTGATCCTCGCGTGGCGATGCGCACGGACCTGCCTAAAGCGGGTCTCGCGAATGTCACAGCCACCTTTATTAACCTGCTTGGCTTCGAGGCGCCGGAGGGCTACGAGCCCAGCTTGATCCACGTTGAGCACTGACGCCGAAATTGCGGAGGGCGGGGAGACAGCAGCTTATACTCATGCATGTTTCACTTCACCCGCTCCCCTTCTCCCCCCACCTCGAAGGTGTACAGGTGTCAAATACTACACGGCACCGTGAGGTGGAGCCGGGAAAATGGACTTGTTGCTTTTCATCTTTTTCCCTTTTGGTAGGGGGCTTGTCCGAATCCCGCACCACGGAACAAAAGCCATGCTGGATTCGGTTCCCTCCCCCTCCCCCTCTTATAGGAGCGCAAAAGTGTGGAAGCAGTGCTGGGTCTATTCTCGCTCAGCTTGTGCTCCTGTCGAGAGTGTAGACCTCCTTCTCCCTCCCCTCTTCCCCAGCGTGGCCCTCTCTCCTCTCCTTTTGAGCCCTCTCTTGCAGCTGACGGCAATGCAATGCGAGGAATCGAGGATTGAAGACAGCAAGAGAGGGGGATGTTTCGGGAACTTGTGTTGTACAGGACTGTACGTTTTTTTTTTCTGCCCTTGAGTACCTACGCACACAGAGACGGGCATACCCGGATATGAGCCTGTCGTGTGTTGCTGTGGAATTCCCCTCCCCCACCAGTGCTTAGCAGTCTATTCTGTGTCTTTCATGAGGAAACAAATGCCTTGAACGGACAGCAGCACATGACAGACGTGCACGCCGCGTCCTGCTGCGAGGAGAGTCGCTCAGTTGGCGAGCGGCGACAGCCATTTGCTTTCTTTTTTTCTTCATGACGTGCCGTGTTTATCCTCCATTCTGGATGACGTGTACGTCGCGTGTCGACGCGGGTCGCACTCTGACGATCTCAACGACGCCGCAGCGTGGAAGTGTTGTTTTGCTGCTGCGTTTTGCACTCGCGGAGGTTTGCCTTTACTGTAGGTAACCCTCCTCGCTTCTCTCTACTCTCCATTTTCCGCCACGCTTCGTTTGCTCTCTCCTCGTTATCCTTTACCCTCCTCTTTGTCTGGCTTGATGAGTCACCCGCCCCAGATCATCAGCTGCCACAAAGCAGGTCATATCGGTGCGTCTTTCTGTGTGTGTGTGTGTGTGTGCACCTCATCCGCTATATCTCTGCATGTGAATATTGAAGCACATTTCTGAGTAGAGACTTCCGTACCCCGGACACAACCTCGACGTAGCTTGGATGCGGCCCCCTTACAGGTGGTCACACACGCAAGCACACAGTCAGTGAGGCTCATTGTTGTGGTGATGGTCTCTGTTTTTCTTGCTTTCTTTTCCTCTCTTTAGCGAGTCACTGTAGCACTGAGTCGCACATAGCAATGAAACTGCCTGGCATCAACAAAGGGCCGAATGTAGCGGCGGCCTCGCCTCGCCTGGCCGCGATGGCTTCTCGTAGGCACATATTGCCGAAGAAGTTGAATTTTTTCCTCCCCATCGCGCTTCTCTTTGCTGCCAGCGGTATTGTCTACACGTTCAGGTGGAACTCTAATCGGCAGAAGGACGGCGGCGGTGTCTGCGTGGACTGCGCACGCCAACGTGAGATGGTAGAGGAAGTTTACTTCAACAAGAGGCCTTCTACGCAGAGAGGCTACCGCTTGTGAAGGACAAATCCAAATAAGGAGGCATGCCTCACTCCCAGTTCCGCTCTTCAATCAATTGTCTGTGGTACCGTCTGCCCGAGCGAAGATACTTCGTTGCTTAACGGAGAATTTCGGGGCTTTCTCGGGCTCGTGTGCGGTCTTTCAGTCCGCGCTCTGCATCGCGATGGCTCGTACACCTGTTTGCCTGATGCACCGGACGAAGTTGCCAATGCGCGCAGTATTCCACACACGTAAGCGCCAACTCAAGCGCCTTTGAAGTGGCAAAAAAACGAACTGCCGGCATTGAGACCTGCAGCGCTGCTTTGTGTATCGATGACCGACTCCACTGTGTGGGGGTGTGGTGTTGTACGCCAGAGACAGCCGTAAGCACACACCACACCCACACACACCAATGAAAAAGGGACCCGACGTACTACGCTGCAAGAGAAAGCTGAGGTGCAATTTTGAAGGTCGGTCTCCCTCGTTCCCTGTCATCACCCTTGCTGTGAACACGTACGATCTGCTTCTTGTGACGCTGCCTCGGTCCTTGTTGTAACACGTGCAGTGGGTTCGAGGGCTACCACCTTTACCACTATTCTCATTCTCCCTACTGCAGCCCCTCACTTTCCCCACATCGCCACCACGCACGCTACACAGTGTCTCAGGTTGTTACTTCGTAAAGTTACCGCTTGCCACTTGGAACGCCACCCCTTCACCTTGCCACCGACGATTACTCTTCATACACACCTACACCCAGACAGTGAGCCGCTCCGAATCCCCACGACACCTAGGAAGTGCTCGTCAGCACTTACATGGGCACACACGCACTTTTTCAAGTCCTCTCGCCATCCACATTACACCTGCCGTTTTGTGAGTTTCTTTTTTTTTCGTTTGGCGCGCTGCTTGCGTTGCGTCCCTTCGCGCTCTCTTCCATAGATAACGTTGTGAGAGATTCCAGCTCTCTCTCTCTCTCTCGCTTACCATCCCCGTTCCTGTTGACGGCGCTTGCCCCCTTCTAGGTGTGGTCTCGTCCCTGCTAGCCTAGTTGAGCACCCACAAACACGCGACTGCGTTTCCTGGCTCACTCATGGCGACCTTCTATCCCAGCTGGAGCAAGACTTCATAGCGATACAGCAGGCGGACCCATCACTTGCAGATGGCTCGCGTCTTGTTTACGATCGTGAGGTGCCATTCGAATTGCGCGCCATGCGAGACGGCCAGTCCTCTGCTGGCTCTCTGGAGCCGATGAAGGTCAAGGTGCTCACCACTGGTGAAGAGCGCAACCTGGCTAGTCTTCGTGTAGAGGTGGCCACCGAGTCCGACATCTTCTTCCACTACACATGCATCATCAACGACCAGGGATTTCTGCGACTGCGCGAGGATCAGAACCTCGTCTGTGAGTTCTCCGAGTTCCTGATGACGCTGTTGAAGATGTTCAACCGATGCATCCGCGAGCCGGGTCGTTTCATCGCGGCACTCCTCCTCGGAGACGATGGCACCGCCAATTTGGAGTTTGTGGAAAACTTAGAGTACAAACTAGTCAGCGTTCTGGTGCTGCCATTTCGCGCCTCCCCACCTGAGGTGGTTCGTGAGCAAGCGCAGTACCGCTACAGCGCCGTCCGTGCACGACTCGATTTGGTCACGGAGCAGATCAAGCATGCGAACCCTGCTCGCCGCTGAAGAAGAACTCCGAAAACGCACAGCGAGGAGCTAGGGGTAGGGACTTCTACCCGAGTCTCCCTCGACTCGTAGTTCGATCTCCTATCTTTCAACTACTCCATTTCCCTTTCATGCGCGTTGATGCCAGTAATCCGTGTGTCTTCTGCTGCATCGATTACCCCTGGATGTCGACGTTTTGTTCTTGTTGTTTTCTCTCTGTGAATGCATGTGTGTGTACGTGTGTGTAGAGCGTTTTCAAATATCTCTAGATTAAGTCTCTCGCTGCTGTGCTTACGTGTCTGTGTTTCTCTGTGAGTGTCTTGTGTGGCGTTTTGATGGTAGGATGAACGACAGTTGATCCACTCGCACCCCCACATGTCGTCTTGATGCGTCTTTGTTGTGGTGTGTCTCAGCCGTATCTCAGTGAGCGTGAATGTCTGTGCATGTGGGTGTGTTGGAGTCGGTAGGGTGTAAGTGGGTAGTTGATAAACTGTTTTTTCTTTCCTCTTGATGTTCTCTATGTGGTGGTGTCTTCTCCACCTCTCTCTCTCTCTTGCGTTGTTCTTTGTTTCTCTGTAGACTTTACGCGTCGCTCCCACTGTGTCCCCACCAACTCTTTCCCACCTTCGACACCCCTCACCCACACACCCACACCCACACACATACACACACAGGCACTGGCAGACGCATGTTACCGTCAATATACGCGGGCTACGCCGTCAGCGTGCGACTGTGGCCACTCCTTCGCTGTTCCGCTTTCTTATTGGGTTTTCTCTTTGTGACAACGATGGACAGTGCCGCCAATCAGTGCCTGTTGCCTCGTAATCGCCCCCCCCCTTTCTCTTCCTCTCTCAGCGCGCCGTCTTTTCTGAAGACATGTACTCTCTACTATGGCCTTCTCGTTGCGTGTTTGTTTGTTCCCTGGGTTGTCGCATTGGTATGCAGGGTCGCAGGAGGGGGGTAATACGCCCCTCGTGTGCGTCGAGAGGGTTCGAGGTGTGTTGCAGTGTGTACGGGGAGTGCAGGTGCGGTGTTTCAGCTCTTCTCACAGGAGCTACACACATACCCTTCACAGATACGCACACAAGCCGATACACACCCCTGTGCATTCCAAACAAACAAGAAGGAAATCTACGAAAGTGTATACCGTATTATTTGCTTTGCTTCGGGCTCCTGAGGTATGGAGTTGTCTCCTGCTGCGATCCGTGGACATCCTTCAAGGTTAGCCAGACGTCATAGATAGCGCTGCGCGCGGATCGTCCATTTCAGGCTACATAGCAGCCAAACCCATGTTGCGGTGGTGCCGTCTCTTCTGCTTCGGGTATTGCGTTACTCGCAGGAGAGCTGTCTTGTGAGCCATGGATCTAAACCTTCGGACGTGTGCCCATACTTGAGGGAACAACCGCACACGCCTTTCATGCAGCAAGTGTCTTACGATCACCACAGAATGTGTCTCTTTCTCCGACCTCGTGTTTCTCACCACACTTCACTTGAGAGCACAACGGCCTCCGTGTCGTGTGTGTGCGTGTGTGTGTGTGGAGGGTTTTGTTCGTCTAGGCTGGACACCCCGTGTCTCCTTGTAGAATAAGCTTCACAACACCTTTCTGCTGCCTTTCCCCTTCTACGCTTGGGAAAGGGGTACACATTTGCAGCTATTTATCCCTCTTCTCCTCTCATTTCAATTGTGCGTACGTGCTTCCTTCAGCATGAGGCGAGGCGTCGTGCTGCTTCTAGGAGCGGAGCGTCCACTGACCCCTAGCAGTCTGTTGCAGACCATACGCAGCGATCCGGGGATGACAAGCACCTACTATGCCAATCGCTACTTTGGCGAAAACAATGTGATGCACCTGAACCACCTTCTCTGGGGTGTGCTGAAGCGCAATGGCAAGGTGGACATTGACCGCAACGACGGCAAGGATGCTGCACCGCGGTGGTACCCGCTATTTTCGAACCCGAAGCGGCACCAAGTGCGACTCCACGACGCAGATGAGGAGGACTTGTCGTTTCTCCAGAACGCCCCATCGACGGCCCCAACGGGGCCTGAAAGGCCAGACCACCGTTTAGCGTCCGTTTCCCGCGCGGATTCCTGTGAGCTGGAGAGCGCCATCATCGGTCTTGTGCAGACAGTCCCAGGCAAGGATATCCACTACTACATCATGGAGTTGCCTGTGAAGTACCAGCGCAGCGCCCCGACGGCGTTCAAGCGGCTGCGTGAGGCGGGGATTCTGGTGCGGGAGTTCACCCCCCTAGGCACCTATGTCTGGCGATAAGAAAAAGGAGGGCACAACAGGTCAGAAAATGGGCGAACAGAGGTGTCGAAGGGAACGGCAGCGAGTCGCTTGTCTGGTTGTTCCTCACACTGCTCAGTCCACCCGACCCCTCCGTTAGTTTCCCTTCCTCCAACGGCGACCTTTCCGCTCGCCTCGTCTGTGTCTCCCTGTGATGGCACGTCATCCATACCACTACCATTGCGCGACGTCAAAGCTGATAGGCCCAGATTTCTGGAAGCGTTTTGCGTGTGCACATTTTTCTTGTGGTGGTGCTGCGTGTGTGTCACTCTGGTAACGACTGAACTGCGGGAGCAACTCAAGCGACTCCGCGCCTGGTGGAGGAGCGCCTTTTATGCATTGTCATTGCCGCGAATGACGTCTTCGGCGTGAACGATGGAGGCGGAAAAAAGTGATTTGTTGGGTCTCAGAAGGCCTCCATCACACTTCGGCGCTGCCGTACCACTTTCTGTTGCTCCTTCTTTTTTTCCTTTCTGCCAACCTGCGCGATATGTTTTGTCGATAGTTGAAGGGGTTAGCGTGATGTCACCTC
Source organism: Leishmania lainsoni (assembly GCA_003664395.1). Taxonomy (NCBI): domain Eukaryota; phylum Euglenozoa; class Kinetoplastea; order Trypanosomatida; family Trypanosomatidae; genus Leishmania; species Leishmania lainsoni. The sequence goes on from RAIA01000047.1 coordinate 115,087, forward strand.
ATCCCTCTGTCTTTTCTTTTCCGGGAGTCAATCTCACTGGTGCTCATCCTTCCTAGGCAGCTACGGCGCGATTTGTCGGCGTATCTTTCGTGCCTTCGTTTCGTTCTCCTCTCCGTTCTGTGCCTCGAACTCGGCTATTTGGCTGAGTCTGAACTGCGAAAGCGGTCTCGTCTTGCCATTGTGGCTTGACGTACATCGAACACCCATCCCTGCACAGACACCCTCACGCGTACATCCATACACACACACACACACACAGCGAGAAAGAAGTGCTCAGGACGCTACAGTCTCTTTTTTCCTTCGCGTGTTCTCCAGAGCCTTTCTCTGTCTCTCTCTCTCTTTCGCAGAGAAGCACGCCTCTACCCTTCGCCCCTGTGTGGGATCTTCGTGCGTGCGCCACCTTCGTACGTAGACACACGTTAGCCATGGTGTCGTTCGACAGTGTGCCTCCTGACACCCCGGTGATCGCCGCAGTACCGGCGCTGGTCTTTCGCAATGTGCAAACTGTGGTGCCATTCGCGCTGCAAATCTTCGCACTTGTCGTGTACGTAATTATTATGGTCAGTGCCAGCCATGTCCACCCACGCGGTGTTAACGCCATGCTCATGATCGTGGTGTTGTGCATGCTGATAGCAAGTCTTCTGAGGCGCATTGCTCCCTATATGTTTATCGAAGTCGGTCATCATCGCTACGAGCGTGTCCCGTCGACCGTTACGCGTCTGCTCCCCAACACGGGTGAGTCGTGGGCTGTGATGCAGACGCTGGCGGTTGTCGCAGTGGGGCACCCGTTGTATCTCCATCTCTTCACACACTACTCCGCAAAGGGAAACCTCTACGCCCTCGCCATGTTCGGCCTGCCCAGTACCTTCGGTGGGCTCGTCTTCGCCCTTTGTCTCGGCATTTTGATTTACCTGGGGCTGTTGGCAGTCGTCTTTGGAGTTCTCCTCCTGCCCGCGATGGGCTACAACCCTTTTCACGTACGCGAGCCAGAGGACCGTATGAGGGCATGGATTCAGCTAAGCTCCTGGTTTCCTCTAGCACTACTGCTGCTGATACTCTTCTGCGCCGGCCGTCTCCTGCCATGCGATGGAACGCATGCGAACTACACTGCAACCTCTCCTCCGTATACCTGCGGCAGCGGTGCCCACTGGTTTGCTGGCGTCTTTGCTTGGCTCTTGATCGTCGTGTCTTTTGTAGGCTTCGACGTCGGCATCGGCTTCCTTCGGCTGCTAGGTGGGAAAAACGCGCTGTACTACGCCCTGGAGCCTCGTCTTGACGGCCTCTTCTGCGAGTTGTTGGCGTGGGCACTGAAGGTGACGGCGGTGGCAACGGGGCTCCTGACATCGCTGGCTTCCTACGTCATTACTGCGGTGACGTTCCTTGGTCTCTTTGCCTTTGCACTGCGGTGTCACACCGCCACGGCGGAGTCATTGGAAGCGATTCTCCGAGGACCATGGCGGTGGTGGTGGTGACGTGCGTGATGTCGTGCTTTATGTCCATCGGCTTCATTCCGACAATGATGCAGGAGCTCCTTATCTTGCTAGCCTGGCTGCTCTCCGTAGGATGTGGCGTCGTGCTCTACCACCGCCGGTTTGGCTGGGAACTCTTCGGCAGCGGCGACAATGTCACCGCAGACATTATCATTTTGTAGCAACATCACTGTTACGGTTGTTTCCTTTGTATGCCCACGCCGCCGAGGTGGGAGAAGCCAATCCCCACTCTGGAATGTGCGCTGGCAACACTGTCAGCCCATCCGCACTCAACGCCACTGGCCTGAAAAGGAACAACAAAGCGAGGTGAGTGAGACGAAGCTGCACAGATGCGTAAATTTACATCTTTTTACCAGGAACGGAGCGAAGAGGAAAAACAGACCTCACCGTTGTTCTCCGTGGTCAGCGCCGGCGTGTGGTGCACAGGTCGATCGTGAAGTGAGTTTCTCCCTCTTCCCTTCCTATAGGTGTGACCCCTACCGTATTGTGTGGGTATTTCGCTGCTCTGGTGGTGCGCCTCTACGCAGTACTGCTCCTGCCGCTTGGCTATTTGTTATTCATCTCCGTCGCCCATGCCCTCCTTGTGCCTCTGCTGTCGCTTCTTATTTTTTTTTCTTTAGCGTGCATCTCACTACCGTCCATACCATCCTGCCCATCCACGACTGACCTTCTCTTCAGTACATTAGCCGGCGAGTGTGCGCGCCCACTCGAGTGTCTACGACGTCAGCACTATGGTTTTTTCGCTTCTTTGTTCTCCGTTTAAGTCCTTCAAAGTACACGTTTTACCTTCTTACCTTCTTACCGTCTTACCACTCAGCATCAAAGCATCCTTTGCGTCTCCACAGTCTGTCGCTGCTCTACTCATCACACCCCGAAGCGTCCCTTCAACTTGACCCAGATAGAGGTACACATTTTTGACTGTGTGGTGCTATTGTTTGGAGGAAAGGGAACGGAATAAGGGAGGGTGAATGGCGCAACAGGCGGTTGCTCCACCATTTCTCCTCCTTTACTCCTCTACCGCACCCCAGGTGGCTTTCTGGCAGCGGTTGCACCGCATTCCTGCGGCTCAGCCGCTCCTCTGCTGCCGCATCACTCGTCATCACGTGTCGTTCGTGTAATGCTCGAAGCAAGCTGATTCCACTCGTCACCATCCCCTCCTTTTCTCCCCTCCTCCATTCGGCCGCTCGACCTTGCGCGAGGGCAACGAGTCGACGGAGTTTTCAACTGAGAAGCCGGGAGCGGTGGTATTTCGGAAAAGCGCTTCATACGGAACAAAGCGGAGCGAAGGGAAGGTGACGCGTGCGCACGTGGAATTCCACGCCAAGAGAGGGCGCGCGAGAGAGACCCCTCTCTCCCACGTTTCCTCACTACCACCGCAGTTAATCGCTGAGCGACGGAGGAAAAAAGAACGTTAGAAGGTGCAGGCGTTGGAATGCACGTTGTCCCCCCTAACACTGTACGTTTGTTGAATCTGCTCGTCTCATTCTCTCCCTCTGCTGCCCGACCCCTTTGTGTTGTTCAACCACACCTCGCGCCAACCTCGCATTCTCACGTCTTGTAGTGCTGCACCCCTTCAATAAAGCCGACGCGGTGTTTTCTCGCAGCTTATCTCGCTCTCCCTGTGGGATTCAACACCAGCAACGCCGAAACACGCACAGGCGCAGGCTTCTTTTGCTCTACCTCTCTGCGAGCAGGAAGAGGCTTCGACACTGCGTCGACTGGTGCGCGTTCTCTTCTTCAGCGGCCTTTGTGGTGTTGTGGCGCCTCTGTTTCGCCGCATGCTTTGGTTAGAGGGGTTTACTTCCCGCCTTTCATTACGTGTCTTTGTTGTCTCGCTCCGTGAGTTGACGCATCGCTACCTGGGTGAGTGCGGAGAGGGTGACCCATCGGTGCAGTATCCTCTTGTTTTCGTTTCCTTCTCCTTTTTGTTGTTGTTGCCCAGGCTGTGCCTTGCCGCTGTCGTCACTGTCAAAGTCGCTGCGCTTTTACTGGCGTGTGTACGTCAACTTCTCCCCCTAATTGTCTTTTTTGGCCTTTACCCACCCACCCCTGTCACTCGCTCGCCGTTTACCCTCGATGCGCTCTTCAAATGAGAATGTATCAGGTACCACCCCGCAACCCTCGTCGAGGGATATCCTGCTTGAGATGAGCACAGTACCGCGCCTACACATGACGCTTGAGCTGCCTCCGCCGCCCATCACCTCTGCAGTGACGCGCTCCTGGTCGGATGTGGACCCGCTGAAGCTAATGATGACTTTCGGGGCCACCTCCTTCATCTACAGCCTCCTCGGGCAACCGATCTTTCTTGTTATTGCGCGGCAGCAGTGTTGTACGACTCGTGTATCGGCGACCAGGGTGCTGCAGGAAGTACGGCAGTCTCATGGCATCCGTGGCCTTTACCGCGGTGCAGGAGCGGCCATCTCGGGCACTGTGCTAAGTGAGCTTGTGTACTACTTCCTTGTCGAGTACTGGAAGGAAAAGCTACCGTTGCAGGGGCGAGAGTGGCGCAGTTTCGGCGCAGGCCTTCTAGCCGATCTGGGATCAACTCCTGTCTTCAACCCCTTTGCAGTAGTCTCGCAGGTGCAGATGGTGGCTGGCAGCTCCTACTCTAGCGAGCATAACTACATGTCCGCCGCGCGCACCACCGTAACACTCGTGCGCGAGCAAGGCGTGAGCTGCCTGTTTCGGGGGACACTCCTGACGTTGGTCGTGGCCCCCCTCACCGGGGCGTGGTGGTTTGTGTACGAGTCCTTTAAGGGCCTCGTCTACGGCGCAGCCCCGGCGATAGGCGCACGGCTTTCTGTCCTGGTGCCGCCGTCTATCCAGCGGTGGCTGCCGCTCTGCTGTACCTCTGCGACTGATAACGTGCTCGTGAACGCGGGGGTTGGCGCCGCAGCAAGTACGGTGATTGGTGTTGTTATGAACCCTTTCTACGTGTTGCGGCTGCGCTTGCAGGTCGGTAAGCGTATCGAGGGGGTGCGCTTCCCGCTGCTACACATCGTGAATGATGTGCTCAAGAATGAGGGTGTACGTGCACTGTGGAAGGGGCTGGGCGGAAATCTTCTGGTTGGCGTCGTCGGCGGTTGCTTTTTTGGCTTTACCTACGAAGGCGCAAAGCAGTTCTCCGACATTACCCAGGAAGGTTAGGAGTGAGGCTGCCTCCGCTGCTGTTGGCCAGAAGCAACACTCGCGAGACGCCGATACACTGGTGTCCACCCACATGGTTGTGTGCTTTCAACGACTTGCGAGCATCAGCCCCCCCCCCCCACACACACACACAAACACACATACTACAACGACAGCCCTGCAAAAACGCCCATTGATTAGCAACTGATTTGGTGAGTTGTCACTCCGCGAGAGCACGCCTGGTGGTTTTCGGCGGCAGCGCAAAGTTGCAGGTGACTGTGCCTGTGTATGTGCTTGTCTTTTGTGATTCTCCGCAGTGTCCACGGGACTAGTGAAGGGGTCCCGGCTTCACTGTGCATGGGCTGTGAAGCAGATGCACCCGTACTCACGCCCGCGAAGAACGGAAAAAGGCTTGTATGTGCGCGGCAGCTTGGGTCGCAGAGGACATTCACTACTGTATACAACGCTGGAGACAGAGAGCGGAGGTGTGCGACGCACAGAGATTGCGTTGATGTCCACACGGTCCTGGTCTGTCACTCACTCGCTTGTCCTTCCTTAAGGAAGAAGACATTGGCAAGTTGCATGATAATAAAAGAATAGAAAGTGCGATTGCACTCCGACAATGCCACTGACCAGATGCTCGGTGTCAGTTGCGGGGTGCATGCACGTGTTTGCGTGTGGGCGTGTACGCCTAGCCGTAGGCGTGGTAGCGAGCAGAGATGGTGGAAGGCTGCTTCTTCAGGTTCTGGGGAGTCTTTTTTTTGTTTGCGCACAGTGCCTGAGCTTGGCAGCCTTGGCCGATAGAATGACACGAAGTGTCGTACGACCTCTCAGTCAATGAACTCACACCCCATCTTTGGCCACCCTGCGCACTCGTGCAAGCCACCTGTGCTCCCTGCGGCTGCTTAGGCGGATGTCTGCACTAAACATGGGTTCTCGGTTCACGCATCACTTCACTCCTTTGGTTCTCCCCTCTTTTCCCTTCTGCTGCTCTTGCGCCTTGGCACATACCACCACACGCTCAATCTGGGTAGGGAGTCGTATCAAACGCTATCGGCTGTAAAGTTTTTGGCTTCGTTGGCGACCACGGTGACTCTTACTGCCTTTCTCGCAGGTCGTTGTGGTATTCGCCTGTTTCTCAGTGTTTGGAAGTCTGCGTTGTCGTTGACTTTGAATTGGAGAAATCCACCGAAGACCCAGACACACAGACGGATACGTGCCAGGCAGGCCGGCAGACCTTCAGAGAAGTGCGAGCGCCTCTGTCCCTGACCTCAGACTGCATCAGCAACAAGGGACATCCATAAAACACGAAACACTCTGTCCACATCATACAATCATAATAACCCCAAGAAGAAGCCGAACTGATAGAGACCCCCTACTCCCTTTCCCTTTCGCTCCCTTTGCTTTACTTTCTGCGCTGACACTCCGTCCCACTCCCGCTTCGCACCCAATCTCAGCCTTCCCCCCTTCCTCCCTCTCCTCCGCCCCTCCCCCCTCCCCACACACACGTACCAACATCACGCACGAGCGGAAATTTGTCTTCTTTGTTTGTGTTCTTGTCTCTTTTTCCGAAGTGCATGTGTCGGTGAGGCGCTTTTTTCTTTCTTTGACGACGCCCCGCTCGCCCCCGTCCGGTTTGTCTTCTGTTCCCCCAATAGACTCGCTATCGACATACGCAGCGAGGGTGTCAGCTAATACGTCGTCGATCGCCGGGAGCACACACAGACACGTAACGAGGGACTGGAGGAAAGACAGCTTTGGTGCCAAGCATACATATCCGAGAACATCCAAAGAATACGGGAGGTGGTGTGCGCACCAAGTCTTCTTTCCCCCAGGCACACAAACTCGCGTGGAACGAAGCCGGTTACTGCAAGGCGAGGACATTCACACACGAGCTGTTGGCGAAAGGAAAGGGTCTGGCGGACATTACCTTCACCTCCGCCTCTCGCTCTCCCCTGCGTGTCTGAGGCGGTACGGTGTTTGTCTGCGTCTGCACACGTGTGTGAGTATCGCTTTCTTTGTTTTTAACTGCTTTTAATTTTCCGTTTCTCCGAGAGAGGGCGAGAGAGCAGCGGTCTGAGGCAACGTTGGATTGTTTCTTTTTGCTTTCTACTCAATATTCATAGAACACACCCACACACTTCATCGCTGCATCAGCCACCAGCGTAAACAGCTTGCCTCTCTCGTCTTCTTCTTTGGATTTTTCTTCTTTGGTGGGCTTTTTAAAGCGAGAGTACCGTCCCTCACCTTTCCTCTCTCATCTCCAACGCCGACCCGTATTTACTTTCCTCTTTTACTTTGTTTTCTGTGAGTGTGTCCTTGTAGACACACACACACACACACACACACACACAACGAGAGAAAGGGAGAGACTTGCCGTTGCACGTTAGTAGAAAACGGAAAGCAAGCCCGTGCAATTTGTAGGCGTAACCACACACACACACACACACACACACACACACACGACTAGTTTCCTACTGGCGCTTGCTCTTATCCCGCACTCCGTTCTCCTCATCTATACACTTACACACCAACGGATACACACGAGACCCACAGACCGGCAGTCATCCTTCCCTGCGCCTCTTTCATGCTCTCTGTAGTCTGAGCATCTCTGCCATCTCGTGAATTATCTTTTTACTGTTATTCAGTGCTGCTCGACTGCTCCCCGCCTTTGGCGTACCATAGAAGCCCACACATTCTTACACGCGTGCATCTCGTGTCTCGCTGTACCCCCACCCCCTTCGTGTGCCGCGTTCTCTCTGCCTCTTTTTCTCATTCATTTTCTGCCGCCTTCACTGTGCCTTTGACATTTACCTCATATGCAAAGATGGCATATCGTCACGGCTCGCACCCCTGCCACGGCTTTGACGAGCTCGCTGCTGCACCGGCAGGGAGGCAGTGCTCTGTGTGCAAGGCGCTATCAGACGGCTCCGATGTGCGCTGGTTCGGCTGTGTAGCGTCTCCTTGTGAGTTCCTGTTGTGTGAGAAGTGCTTCACAGTGCAGGAAGAGCTTCTTGCGCAGCCTCAGGTGGTAATCCGCAACCCGATGCTCGACTACGACGATGGAAAGGCAGCAGTGCACACTCGACCACGCGAGCAGAGCTACCGTCTTTCGCCGCTCTACGCGGGACGACTACTACGGGTGGTGAGCACTGCCGTCGACGTGTCTGACCCTTCGAGGGAGTACTACCGTATTGCGTCCGGTGGCTGGATCAACCGATCACACGTTGTATGTGTGCACCCTCACCCGAGCCCCAGTATGCAGCTGCTTTCCGAAGTACACCTCAACAACCGCAAGCTCGGAAGCGATATTGCGAGTGGTGCGGTGAGTATCAGCGTGCTGTATGACTTGCTGCACGAGTGCATGCAGACGATTGACGAGAACGAGGCCTATGGCATTGTAATGAGCGCGCTCGTCATGTACCCGCTCTTGTCTACGCTGGAAATTCATTGCTGCCACTTCCGCACCGCACCGAACCCGCTGCCGCTGGTAGAGTACGTTCACTTTGTGCTGCACTTTGTGCTCACGAAGCTGGTGGAGCGCATGGACATGGAAGAGGCCCAATTTGTCTTCAAGCTCGTGGATGGCGCTATGGCATTCCTCTTTGGCGATGTGCTGGCTCGCTGTCTTGGCGCCGCCTATCATCTCGCCCTCACCTGGAAGGTGCGACTGCCATCCTCTTTTGCCTACCTCGTCTCTCGTGCGCTGGCGACCATGGACCGCCTCCTGCGGTTGCTCCCGGAAGAAGCGTCAGAGCAGTCGCCCGCCCTCTGCGCGCCCGCCGTGACTTTGATCCATAACAGTAAAAGCGTAGAGCGGCAGCGACTGGGCCGTCTCATCATCACCATGACCGATATGGGCAGCTGCTTGTTGCAGCACTGCATCCGCGAGACCCGCCTCGACCTCGATGTGCTGCAGCCACTCCGCGATCAGCTGTGCGGTGACCATCGGCATCACCTCTCCAAGGTGTTCTGCGAGGCACTGGCCACGATGGCAGAGGTGGACCTGCTGCGCGTGCAGCGTACCTACCTTCACCTCGACGCTCTCGAGGTTGTGGGTGGCCTGGCGGCCAACTCATGTCTAGCAGAGTCCCAGGTAGCTGTTTTCCGCCTTGTGAAATATCTAGCCAAGCAGTGTCCACACAATATCGCGATGCTCAGCGCTGTTCTCTTAGATAAGCTATTCAAGATGCTTGCTGACACGCAGAGCCCCGCAGTCTATGTGGAGGCGATGGAGTGTTTTTATGAAATGGCCTTCAACGACCCTCGCATTCGTGGCGCCGATGCTGGCGCGAGTGAGACGCCGCAGCCCCAACCGCACGCCTGCACGGCACATACCGGCACCAGTGGTGGCACAGCAGAGAAGGCCAACACCCCCTATCAGTTGCTATGCGTGTACCGCCTGCCCTTCGGTGGTGTATTGATGCCCCTGTGCTCGTACTGTGCGATGCACCACCCGCCCAGCGGCGGTGATCTTGTAGAGAGGCCGCAATACGCGTACTTCCAGTGCCATTGTCACCACTGTTCCACGGTGGTCACCCGCAGCGCTCTCCAAGTACCACAATTGCCGACGATCCCCCAGACGACCGCACTCAACATACTGGAGGAGCATCTCTCTAAAAAGGTGTTTGCCCTCTCCGCCTATCTGCAGATACCGCAGGCGTTGAACGCGCTTGGCCGACTTCTCCTTCGCGTAGCTCACCAGGACGAAGTCCTGGTGCGCGTGATTGAGGAACTCGTGCGTTATCACTCTCTTGAGTTGGTGCCCTACGCTGCCCTGGTGGTGAAGGCAAATGCGCACCTGCCCGCAGTGAAACAGAGCTTGGCCCGATGCGCCAACACGGAGCTGAGTCGGTACGTCCACGGCACCTTCGAAGTAGCCACCCCAGCCAAGAGCTATGTAGACGAAACGCCGGCGAAGAGCCATCAGCGCAGCGAGCTCGGCCTTTCTGCCTCCCCCTACACGAATTCCACTGTACAGAGCGGGTCAATGTACGACATGCGCGGCGTCTTTTCTTGCTCGCGTGACGGCGCGCGCGGTGTCCAACTCTTCGGCGCTGGCGCCTCTGTGGAGGAGTAGTCTCTGCCCGCGACCCTCTCACGAGGAAGCTGAGATGGCCTCTGGTAATGATTGTACCCTGTGGCAGCACTTGCACCTGCAGAAAATGCTCCTTAGGAGTTTTTGCGTTTTCTTTATTTCTTTTTGTTTTTGCTGTTGTTGTTTCTCCCTCTTCTCTTTAGAAACCCACTCTATATCCCCCCGCCTTCCTGCCCCAAGCGTTTCTGCAGCGGTATTGACGAAGGGGCAAAGGACGGCGTTGGTGCCGATGTGACGTAGTCGCGTGCGGCTGCCATGGAGGGAGCAGCAGAAGAGGGGCGAGGAGGCAGAGAGGCGCCGTATGGCTTTCCCGCTTCGGCCATGACCATTTGTGTTCTGTAGTGACCGTGTTCTTTCCTGAAAGCGAAGGGATCTGACGTCCTTGTCGGTCCTTTACCAGCGTTTCCATTCGTATTTGGGGGGTTCGCCATCTCGTTTTGTTTCGGGTTCGTGTCGACCGACTTTCCCTCCGTGTGTGTGTGTGTGTCAGTGAGTGGGGTGTCAGAGATAGTGTGACAGCGTCAACGTGTGTATGCGTGTGTGTTAATTGGAGGGGAAACAGGGGAGGGGAACCAGTGCGCCTGGTGAGAGGCACCGCTGCGTTGTGTGAGGAGCAGTGTTCAGAACAGAGGCAAAAGTGCCCATTGCAGTGCATGGGCTCGAAATGTATCTCATGACATTCCCCTCGCCCCCATTGTTCTCGAAGGGCACCCCGCCCTTCTGCGTCGCCTGCACTTCTGTTATTTACTTCTAATGCTGCCCTTTTTCGTAGCTGCAGGCGCTTATTTTCGGACTGGGACCAGCCCCCCCCCTCTCCCGCCCAATTGGCCTACCCGGCGCACCCCAACTCATCTGTATGGCGTGTACGTGCATGGGTGTGCACGCGCGTGCGCTTTGATGTGCTGGACTCTAGTGATGCTCATGTCATGTATAAAAGGCCGGAAAAGACAGGCCAGAGAAGCGACGATGTGGCTCATTTGTGTCTGGTGCGTCTGTGCCCACGCTTGCCAAGGAACCGGACTCCGTACACAGCCACATGGAGTTCAGAATGGAGGGCTTGTCTTGTCTTGTGTTTGTTTGTTTGTTTGTTTGTGTTTGTGTAAAAGGGACACGCACGCGACAAGCCGAACCGCGGTGTGCATAGCATGACGAGTCATGAGACGCGAAATCATTTCTTCTCGTTCTCTCTGCCACCGCACTGAGGCTCTTCTGTAGTGGCCGTCGTCGTCGTCGTCTTCTCGGACGTGTTTTTCGATGGCCGGGAAAAAAAAAGATTAATGTCCGTCCTCCCTCTTCACGCCTGGCTTGTCGCTGCGTTAGCCTCGTTTGTTCTTCTAAGACACACTGTCCCCCACCTCGTGTAGGCTTCCTATTCTGCAGTGACCATTTTGTGATGGGCGCGTGCATCTTGTGCATCTCCCTCACACGACTGAGCATATATGGGAGAAGTGACTACACAGTATTGTAGTGAGAACCCCCCAAAAGTAACTCAACGCTCGCCCCTCGCCTCCCCTTGGCCGATTGTCTTCCCCACCTCTCCCACCACGATGGTGATGGCAGTCTGTGTGAGAGAGAGTGGGCGTGTCTGTGCTCTCTGTCTTGTATCCTCTTACTTTCTTGGTTTGTCCGCCGTTGTCCACGTGAATGTATCCAGCACACGAGCCAAGCATTTCAGGTGCACATGTGCCCTCTACAGGCACACGTACTCATCCGACGGGAGGGAGGGGGGGGCTGTGAACATAGGGGATGCCTCCCTGTTGTTTCTCTCCGTCACCCTTCTCTCTTTTGTACGCCTTGCACCACACGATTCATGTGCAGTCCCCGCCCCCAGTTTCAGGGGCAAGCATGCTCCTGTTGTCGGTTTCTGCATCCGGTGGGTTGGCATCGCAGCTGGGATTGGCGCTGCTGCTCATGAGCTCGCATTATTGCTCAGAGACATCGTCAGAGAGTTGACCAAGTGCAGCAACTATGTGCTTGTCCTTGACACACACACTCACCATGCTCATCCTCTTCTCTCTGTTTTCTGCTCTTTTTCTCTTCCCCGCGCCCACGCCGTCTCCGCCGCTACTGATGCTGACACACGCACGCACACACGCAACCAACCAAAAGCGAAAGGAAGTAGTACTGTTCCTATTTTGTTCTGTCTTGCGGCCTCGTGCAGCGACAAAACGACTGCTTTGAAATATCCCCACCATCTCTCTCAACACTCTCCTGTGCCCCTCCACACATCATCGCTCCTTTCCGTCCCTCCTCAACTTACCTGACTTCACTGCGATGGCTGATGCAACGTTGCTGCAGGAGGAGCGTATTGCTGCGCAGCGGGCACGCATTCAAAACAAACTGCAAGGACACGCCGGCCAAAATGAGTCCGCCGTTGGATCGTCGAGCGGCGCATCCTCCCGCACTGCTGTCGAGCAGAAAGTGTTAGACACTCGCCGCGAAATGTCGAATGTGCACCACGCGAACGTTGCCGCCGTCACCAACGTTAGTGCTGCCGCCGAGGCGGCAGAGTCGCAGCGCCGTCAGCGTGTGCAGGATGTGCAGCAGCGACTCGGACAATTGCAGGAACGCAGCGAGGCCGACGCGCAACAGGGTGCGCTGAACTTACATTTCGAGGCTCTCTACCGTCTTGCCGTCCCTCACGAGCTCCACGCAGCCCTCGAGGAGCAGCGCAAGGAGTGCGAGGCGTTCATTGGCGTGAAGGAGAAGCTCATCTCGGAGCTGCGTGATCAACTGCACCAGCGAGAAGAGGAGTACGTTGGTCTGCTCAAGAAGAACAGCGACGAGGTTGGCCGGCTTGTCGACACGATGCGCACTAGCACGGATGACTACCTGCAGCAGTATAGAGCCAAGATTCAGGACCTTGAGAAGACGTACGAGGTAGAGCGCAAGGCATACTTAGACCAGTGCGCCGAGGAAGTGAAAGAGCTTGTCAGGACGAGGCGTGCAAAGGAGATCGACTACCGCAAGCAACGTGAGCAGAAGCTGTTAGATGCCCAGCAGGAGCTCGACGAGCGATACGAGTCCAGCTATGAGGACTTCAACAACGTGAAGCGCGAACATCTGTCAGACGTGCACGCGTTGCGCGAGGAGCTCGAGAAATCGAAGGCCGACTATCTTCTCAACGGCGAACGTCTCACGTACAACTTGCAGGTGCTGCGGGAGCGCGTGAAGGAGAACCGTAGTGCACAGGCGAAGTACAAGAAAAAGATCGTGCGGCTGCAGGAGACGCTCGCGACGCTGCTCGCACGCCATCAGGACATGGAGAAGCGATTTCAGCGCACCAACAACGAGCTTACAAAGCAGCTGCACCGCTTGAACCAGCAGTACACCGACACCCAAGCCAAGTTCGCCAAATTTGAGAACAAGGATAAGATGAAGTACCGGCAGCTGTGGAAGCTTCACCACGACAAGTGCCAAATCCTTGCGCAAGAGTGCTTACAGGCGGATCGCGTTGTGTTTGAGGAGCTCCTGCAGATGCCATGGCAACCGCCGGCATTGCGCTACTGGCCTCGCGAGGATATGGGGGTCGAAGCGCAGAAGGACGAGCTGGACGAGCGGCCTGAAGAACCGCCGGATGTCCAGTTGTCAGAGGCAGCGCAGATGCTGTTCAGCATTCTCAAGTCGCAAGCGCGGTTCTTAGTGGACAGCAACGTGCACGATGCAATCCAGTCTCTGAAAGGCACGACGCAGGAACAGGCAGACGTGGAGGGCATTCTCACAACGTTGAGGCTCAACCGCACAAGCGACGTGGAAGACATGCTGGAGTACTTTGTAGTGGAAAACGAGGACGAGACGGTCGCTCTCGTCAACCCACAAGAAGCACTCAAGGCTCTGCAGGCCTACCTTACTCACCGCGCTGCGGAGGAAGCGAAGGCAATGGCGACGAAAAGTGCAGAAGTGAAGAGCGCCGCGGCCAGCGAGACGCGGACAGTCGAAAAACGACGCGCGGCAGAGAGGGGGTACTGGCGCAACATGGCCGAAACGGTCCCGAAGGATCACCTGCAGGTCTGGGAGACATTGGAGGATGGCCTCAGTCAGTACCTTGCGCAGCTACAGCATCGAAAACAACTCATCAGCGATACCGACACGATCCGCGCACAGAATAAGGAGCTCAAAGGTCTGATTCTCCAGTACATGGGCAGCGCCATCAACTATGAGCTCTACGCCCCACCTCGGCTTCTCACAGAGACCATGTCCTATCCCTCAGCGCATCCCTAAGAGAGACATCTCGTTGAGGAAGCAGTGCACGGATGTGGTGTGTCGAGGTGGGGTGGGTGGCTGTGCGGCTGGCGGCTGCCCTTTTTAATGCTCTTGCTGCTCCGTAAATGTGTAGACTTGCCTTATGCGTCCGTGCGCCAGCGCCTACTCTGTCACGTACGACCTGCGGATCCCCTGCCCCGGCTTTGCATACGTAGGCACACAGAGAAGCGTGTGCGCGTTATGCGCCCTTCTTTCTTTTCTTGATGTCGTCGTTCGCCCTCGCGCGCGTGCTCGGTCACTCTTCCCACATGATGTACACTTCAGTCTCCATTACCTTCGGTGCGCCGAACTTCGCTTACTACAAGAAACGGAAAACAAGAAAAGAGCAGCAGAGCAGAACGCAAACTCACAGGTGGGGAGGGGCGATCCAGCGCAGCTATGTGGACACCAGCGCACAAGGAGATGCGAGTCGCGCTCTTTCGGAATACAGTGCACTGCCGCGCCTTCTCTTGAGGCGTGTGAGGAGGGGGGCGGTGCCCCTTTCTCTTCCATCTGTTCGACCTAAATCGTATCATCTTTACTGTGGAGACGCATGACTGCTCTGTCTGTCCGACAGATGCGCTGCGCGACTACCGCCTTTCTTTTCGCGCTTTGTCCACGCATGTTTCTATGTCTCCGAATGACCTGACCACTATGACTCGCTCTGTTTGGCCTACTCCCTTCCCATCCCCACCCCGCACCACCTCTCCTTGCGACGTGACAGCTGTTAACCTGTCCTCTACTTGTCTATACAGTGAGACGGTGTGCCTGCTCTCATACGTCTGCTGTGCAGATACACACGCGACTCAACGTTCAGTGAGGTAGCGCTTCTTCTCTTTACCCCTCCCCCCCCCGCTGCTCGGCTGCTTATCTTTTGTTTTTCCCCCTCTCAGCACACACGTGCTGGAAAGAAACAGTTGTGCGGGAAGACCACATTTTTTGCCGCGGCTCTGGTTGCTCCCCTATCCAGCACGAGCTCAGAGCAGAGCCTCAGCATCGACAACTCTCCCCTCGTCTCCTTTTCTACCCCCCCTCCCTCCCTCCCTCTCAGCTGCGTAGTGCACTGCTCTTCTTCCATTGCATTGCACAGTAGGGAAAATAATAGAAAAACTGACACGCAAAAAAAAAAGCCTTTGCCCACCACGCTGCTGTCCCCCTCAAGACGCCTTAGCATGTGTGGGCGTGCACATTTTGTACGACGTATACCGCTGCCTTTTCACCCCCTCCCCTTCCCTCTTTGCTTTGCTACTTCTTCACCTTTAGCGCGCCTCCCGTAAACCCTCTCTCCACCATGTCCGGCGGCAGTGGGGCCCAGGGCCACTTTATGATTGGCAAGGGGAATGGCCCTACGTCGTTTAACTGGCACGGCTCGGTGCCCACGGTCATGGTAGACAACAGCTTCGAGCCCAACTTTCGCCAATTTGACTTCTTCCTGGAGAACGAAGAGGTGCCGAACGCGGGGGTTGTTGAGCGTGTGTTTAAGCCAGATGATGGCGAGTCTCACTGGAACATGCGCACCATGATGAGCACGAACGTACGCTGCACCCCGGTGCTCGTGACCAGTCTCTTTGGCGCTGCCTTCGTAAACTTCCTCTACACTCGCTTCCTGAACAAGACCGGCACGGCTGTGCGCTGGTCCTTCTGGACGTGCTATGGTGCGATGCTGGCGTGGAACAACTTCACCAAGTTCATTGCCCGCGAGCGGTACTTCCAACGCGACTTCCAGCGCAACCAGCTGTACTCGCATGATGAGCTACGTCAGCAGCGCGATCACCAGCGCGTCCGCGAGGCGCTGTACGAGAAAACCTTTGTGACGAACCCTGTCGCCGAGTACCGCATCAAAGCATGGCAAGTCGCGGAGCGTTTTGCGTAACGACGCCACCGTCACGCAGAGCTGCGCTGAAGTCGTTGAGCGCTCGTCCGCATCTCTGCCACAATGTGCGTGAGGGATATATATATATATATGTGTGTGCGTGTGTGCTAGTGAGGGTACGTATGTGTAGTTATGCTTCCACTTTTTGCCTCTGGCGGTTGTGTCTCGTTTGTGGGAGCGGTGGCGTTTGCATCCCAGACGCACACAAGAAGAACCCCCCCCCAAACAACCCTCTTTGAAATAGAGGCGAATGCACGTGACTTGTAAATGCGGCGTTGTGCTTATGTGCCGCCGTTCAGGGTCCCCACGCTCACCTTACTTTCTCTTGCTCGTCCTTACGCAGCCCGCAAACGCGGTGGAGAGAAGAGTACGAAAGAGGGGGGTGCCAGTCATGTCCACGACTCGGAGCACACCCATCACCGCTCCCCTCTGGCGAAGTGTCAGCAGCTCTGCCAAGCATCGTTTCTCTGCTTCTTCTCTTCATTTCCCCTTTCGAGCCTTCTGTTGCAACACTGCAGCTACCCAGCTTTACACGGTCGTCCTCCTTTCTATTTTTTTCCCTTTCTTGGCCTTCCCCCACTTGATCTGTCCGTGCTGTAACTTTGGGTTGCACTGTTCGTCGTCGTGCTGCGTCAGGTTCATCCGCTAACGGATAGAACCATCTGGGCGCCCGACCGTGAACTGCTGGTGCGGTATTGGAGAAAGAGGTGTTACAGAGTTGCTCTCCACGCGACTCTTGTGCGTCACCTCCACCTCTCTCCTTCATCTCTCTCTGTCCTCGCTTCTCCAATGTCCTTGTCGAACAAACGTGAGGTACGCGAGCACGTTAAGCTCGTACTGCAGCCATACGAGGAAAGCGGCCACATTGATGTCGAAGATGTAAAGACACTTACACGGGTGGCGTCGGACGCTGTCGTCACCTTCCCTGCCACGCTGACGAGCGTCGCAACCGTCGCATTGACACCTTGCAAAACCTGCTGAGCAGTCGTACGGGCACGAAGCCTGAGGTGATGGAGGTCATTGCCCGAGACTGGAGGCGAACAGTGCAACCTCGGGGCAGGCAAACGGTAGTGCTGCCTCGTCCCACGAAGGCGGCACCACGACGGAGGAGATGGGCAACAGCAGTGACGCGAGCGCCACCACTGCCGGCGCAGCGGTGCTTAGCTTTAGCGCCTTCAAGGCTCGTATGGCAAAGAAGAGAGATGAACTGAAGGCTGAGCGCGACACAGTTGCAGAAGTTACCTCAACGGCCACCACTCATGTCGAGCCCATCACCGCCACCGTACCGCCTCCAGAATCGTCGCCGAAAGTCAAGAGGGAAGAAGCGCACACCACAACCGTGGGCACGACCCGACCGAGTCTCGCAATCTCTCCAACCAACCCAGCGCAGCACCCACGCCGTCCCTGCAACCCTCCACGGCGCCCGCTCCGTCTTCCATACCGGAGATGGCTGAAGAAGCGGCTCTCTCTCGTGAGCGCGACGAGGTTGCAAGCGAGCAGCCACCGGTAAAGATGGAGAAGAAGGAGGCCTTTGTCATCTCCGCTTTCCCAGACCCAGACGAGGAGGTTGACCTCTACGCGGGCCTCACGCCCTTGTCGCGGGGTCGTGGGCGTGGGCGTGGGCGGGGGCGGGGCCGTGGGCGAGGGGGGCCGCCGTATTTCCACCCCGCGCACAACCCCTACGGCACAACACACCCGCACCATCATCACGGAGCGCCACCCCCATTGCACCAGTACGGAGGGGCGCCGCCACCATCACATCACCAATATGGCTTCCCGCCGCCGCCACACCACCACTACGGTATGCCGCCGCCGTCACCGCACGCGCACCACGGCAGCTACGGACCCAACACATCCCGCCATCGTCCGTATTAGGAAAGCGCAGATGTGTCTCGACCTCCCTCCTTACGTGGTGAACACTACAAACTGGAGCCTCTACATCTCTCTCTCCCCACCCGTCCACCGAGTAGGAGATTTCCTTGTGGCCCCTGTATGCAGGCGTGTGTACCCGAGACGCATCGTGGTGCAGTGTTACACGGTGTACCTGACAGTTCACCGCTCCCTCCGCCACTGTCGCCATTGATTGCCGATCTTTCTGCCTGTCTCTTTGTTTCTCAGCTTCTTGGTGCCTTCACGTTGCTCTTGTTCACCCCCCTTTCCCGATTTCTTCGTTTTTTGTTTTCGCCTGCTCCTGTCGTATCCCCTTCTTGCGCCTCGCCGCTTTCTTGCCGCGAGAGTTGTAGCGCGCTCTTGACCTCATTGGTGCGCGTGACTGGGTGTGTTTGTGCCTTGGCACCATAATCCTCTCCGCCGCCTCCTTAATGCCTCCCTCCTCTCCCTCTCAGCCGATACACTCACTGACATAGAGAGCGGTTTGTGTTCCTCTCCCCACCCCCTTGCCTCTGCTGAGCACATCTTCGAAGAACAGAAGGGAGCACGCGCAGTGTGTGCGCCTCCCTCTCCCTTCATCCTCTCCTTCTCATGAGAAGAAAAACGAAGGACGCGTCACAGCGTAGGTGTACACGGAGCCGTGATTAACATGTTTGTTGTGTATGTCGGTGGGCCTACCAGCGTTTTGGCGTGCGTGTATGGCGCGAGTCCTCTGCGTTTGTTCTTCCGACATGGATTCGCATACCCCGCCTCTTCGAGAGTCGCAGGCGCCAGAGCAAGCGCAGCAGCACCTTCGGTGCCGCCTTCGTCGAAAAGAAAGAAACATCCCATAATGCCTCCCTCCTTCCTCTGTACCTTGAATGTTCATTTTGTTGTTGCATGTTGTGCTCCCCCCTCTAATGTCTTGGTACCTCCCTCTCCTCCAGGCGTTGGTCTCCATCTCCCGCTTCTTTCGTGAGAAATGGTGCCGTAAAAACAAAAAGTGACCATCGAGCAGGTGTGTGTGTGTGTGTGTGTGTGCGTGTGCACCCTCATGTGTGGCCTTTGTGGGTGACACAGCAGCGTGTGTTCTCTGTTGATTCTTTTTGTTGGCGTTTGCTGTGCGGCGTGTGCTGAACTGCTGACCAGTTGCCGTGAAATTTATTTATTTATTTTGCTGTAGGAGGTGAGCGCCCCTTCATCCCCCTTGCCCAACTCCCTTCATCACCAGCACCATCGTCGGCACCGCGCGTTCGCTTCATTTCCTTGGACCCTCTCGCTCCCTCGCATCCTCTCTCTCTCCCTCTGGAGCTTGTCGAGCACCATTTTGAGGGAGCGAAAAGGCGAAAAGCGCAACACACTCACACAGGCATTCACACTGCTTCTTAAATGACTACACTAGAAGAGTGCGCTAGAGGCGGAACCCATCAACGCAGCTAGTTATTGTCGTGCTCAGGTGGCGTCAGGGCGATTCCATCGGAGCCTAGGTACAACCTCCCCCCCCCTCCCCCACAGTCACACGCGCATGCACGCAGAGGAGATCGTAATGGAGGAGACTGGGTCATTCTCAGACCTTCTCTGAAGGATAGCAAGGCAAACAGCTGTGTGGACGGAAACCTGCTGAAGAAGGGGATCCCACTGGGAGTGACGGTTGGTACGCCGTTTTGACGCTACGACGCACCCCGACTCAGCCCTCTTGGGCATAGCAGGAAATTGTGAAGAGCAGATATGCCATTACTGGTGTGTCTTGTCTTTCGGTGCTGCCGCCTGCAAATGCGCACTCTTCACAATGGTGACTCTCTTCTCGCTCTCATATGTCTGGCGGTGAAGGAGCGATGTGGTGAGAGCGGAGACACATGAGGCGGTGCACAAGTGAGCGTGTGTGCGCTCGAGGGCGCAATTACCTCCCTTACAAATACCGCACGCGTATCTGTGTCGTTGCCAGTGTCTTGGACGCTGCCCCATCCCTACCTCGCTTGTCTGCCTCTATGTGTATGTTTTGGCTGGTCACGTGCTTTTCTTCTGTTGTGCCTGACTATGCGTGCCTCCATGAGAAATATATGTTCGAAGTATTTGAGCAACGCCCTGGAGTGAGAAACGGACGAAACTAAAGAAGTTGTAAAATCGTGTGGATAGAGCGCACGACAATCCTGTCGTTCCCTCTTACCCGACCCTCACCTTTTGCGTGTCACTGCACTGCACTGCACTGCACTACACGCCTTCTGTGTGCTGAGTTGCTCTGGCAGCGCGTTGGATCTTCTCCCTTCTCTTATATTTCGCTTGTCGCAGCGCTTTGAAAGCGCTGCTGTGACCTCCAGATGCATCTTGCGTTTGTTTGTGATAGCACATGGCAACTTCCTACCACAACAGGTGGCACACGGGTGTCTCCATGCGCCTGTTACGGAGCCGGAGTTTCTTCGCTTAGCCCTGCTCGCAACCCGGCGGCACGTTTGGGCACTTGCTTATTACAGCGTCTCTCTCTCTCTCTGTGTATGTGGGTGTGTAGCTTCACGCTCTTTTGCTGTCGCTGTGGCAGTGTGCCACGGCATGTCATCTGTCTTCTCTCCGCCTACAGTAGGGAAAACCACATCGAACTGAGCCACAGTCCTTCTCGAACCCACGCTGATTAAGAGTTGAACACACACGGGCAGTCCGCTCGAATGTGCTCTGCACCGGTGCGTATCTGTGCCAAGTGTATCTGCCAGCTGTGCTTTGCCCCTCTCTGGTTGCTTAAGAACACTTCCTTGATTCGGGAAAGAGAGAGGCAATTCTCGCATGTGCTCTGCACAGTTGCACCGCAGTGTCTTGGCAAGATGACGCCTCTGTTGCGCTCGCGTTGTTTCATCACTTGCAGGCTCTCACTACATTATGAATCGCTCTTTGTTGTTCTCCCTCTTTTCGCATACCTCTCTCACCCCTACACATCTTTGACCATCACCTCCACTCGCGTTGCACACGTGCGCGCTTTGTCGTCCTTTATGGCACCATCTCCATCATCTTACTCCCATGGAGGAACCTTCCTTGCAGCAAACCTCTTCTTCACTCTTCCAGCACACGCGACGGGTGGTCGGCGGAGGTCGGTGTACTGTGGTAGAGCAGGAGGTGGCAGCGGCTTCTTGGTTCTGCTCGCGCTCTCTTTTGTTTCCCAGAGTTCACGTTTTGTGTTTCCTGCCGTCGTCGTCCTGGCGCACCTCTGTGCCGGGCTGTTTTCTTTAGGACTCAGGTCTACGCATATTCCCTTCTCCGCACCAAGACAGCGTCATCTATCCAGTAGGACGAGTGTGCGGGTTAGCCCTAGCCACTCCACCCCACGTCCCTTCCCTTCCTTTCTCCTTCTTCTCCGCCTCTTCCCACCTCACCCCCTCTCGGTAATCGATGGCGTTGCCGTTTCCAGACAAGTACTACGAGGTCGTCAGGTACTTCGACTACTATATTGGCAACCTGGAGGAGACCCCGCTGCTATCAGATGAGCAACGGCTGCTGTTCTATGCTCTCCGCCAGCAAGCCGACCACGGCCCGTGCACCACTGCGGCTCCGTCCATGTGGTACGCGAGGGAGCGCTACAAGCATCGGGCGTGGAAGCAACTCGGGTGCATGTCACCCTTCGAAGCGATGGTGTTCTTTGTGCAGCAATTTGAGCAGCTCCTCATGCGTTGGAGAGTCAGACCGAGTCATCAGTGTCCACGGCAGGGGCCACCGCCCGTGCAGGCGGTGTCGATTGGCCATCGCGTCTGCAAGAAATGAAGGCCAATACGGTACCGAACCCTGGAGACCCGGGGCACCGAAGTTGCCCTTTGGAGTGCGACGGCGCCGGCGCTAGCAACGGCGCTGTCGCTGTGAGCCAGGGGCCCTCCCCCCCTCCTTCAAACGAGGAAGTGCAACAGGGATCGTTTCCATTAGCACTCAGCTCTGCAGAGATGGCCGGCTGGGATGCGGATATTGTCTCTCACTCCCGGCCCACACTAGAGAACATACGCTATCTTGCCACGGAGCTGATGCGAGCGCGGCATGCGTTTCAGGGCGTGCGGCAAGAAATCGCACCGAGACGTGTCGAGGAGAACGGCGCCCGCGCTTCTCTCAACGGCCCTCCGATTCCCACAGGCGGCTCCTGTTTGCCCCTCGCTGGCGCCTCCTTCGCAGCTGCTGGACCACCCCTGAAGCCGATCTGGTTCGGTAACGGCAGCGCCACACATGTGCCAATTGTACCGCCTCCAGTTCGCCCGTCAGCACGATCAATGACAGAGGCCGCCGTGCGTGATGCATGCGGGGTACCGAACTTGAAAAAGGTGCCAGTTGTTACCGGCAGTTCAGGCACCACGAGCGCTTCGCCAGCCTGGTTTGACTGGCACTTATGGGGGAATATCGCATAGGGGTACTTGCTCAGCAAGCAAATCATGGATGCAGCACTGACACCAATGGAAGCTTTGCTTATCCACCTTTATATCGCGTCTCCGGAGCTGCACCCCCTGGATTCAGCTCTCTCTTTACAGTCTTTTTCACATTAGTGGTGTTACGCGGGTTTTCTTTCTTTGGCATCGACACATTGCTTCAGGTCGCGCACGTGCGCATCTGTGTGTGTTTGCATATCAGGCATCTGCTCACTCTGGCGCTTTGGAATCTCCTCTATAGACCGCTCTATCTGAAAAGCGAAGCGGAGAACAGATGGACCATAATGACCTGTGTAAGAGAGCGAGTACAATGCACATCCCCTGTGCGCGCATGCGCTTGGATGCACTGCATTCACGCGCAGCAGAGCGGAAATTACTTCTCCCAGCAAGTCCGCCTCACTCACTGCCTTTCCTCTCCGCCTTCCGCCTGGGCTGTACCCTTGGTGTGTTGTTGTTAATGCTTCCTCCTCCTCGCTCTTCTTCTGTTGTCTCTCAGCCTCTCGCTTACCAGGCAAGCCATACGTGAGTATAACGCCATGTTCCCTCTTTCCTTTTGAGTGTAGGGCTTCGCTTAGCTGTGCTTTTCGGTCACGACTAGTGGTGCGCTGTGGGAGATAGGGAAGAGGTGAAGCCGCACCGCACTTCCGCGTACAGGAACGTAACCTATTCTATCTCATGGAGACAGTCAAGCGCCTCCCTCACCATCATCGACCCCATCGGTAATAAAGAAATCATCATTCTCATCCTGTCGCTTTCCCACGAACGAGTCCAACGGTGTACGCCCACCGCCACAGCTCTGCTGCCTCTGCAACACCACGGCGAAACGCTCGTCGTCGAGGACGAACTGTCCTGCCACTGAATCGAGTCATGCGTCTAACGGGCTCTCCATCTCTTTCCTCGCCCTTTCCCCAGATGCATGCTGCGCGATAGGTGCGAGGCGGACTCGAGCACACACTGCGTGCCTCGATCCACGCGGGTCCGTACCCGGGGTCCTGCTCGAGGGCGGGGGTGGTGGCGTCTGTCGTGCGAGTACCGGGGGTGGCTTAGGGAGCAGGCCGGGGGTGCACGAGGGGGAAGTCGGCCAGCCTCAGGTTAGGGCCGTCGGAGACCCTGCATCTGGCCTGTGCGTCGTGCTTCCCTCCCCCCCCGTCGCATCAAGCGGCGGCATTCCAGAATGTGGTGCGGCGACCCGCCACATTGGAGTCTGGAGGAAGTGGTGGTGCAATTGGGGATTTAGAGTCGAGTTGACATTGCGGAAAGAGTATGGTTTGGCTCCAGGCATCACCAGCGACACCGGCTCACATCCCCTCCTCAAGGTGGTGATTGATGTGGATTGTGCAGTGGTTGCTTGGCGCTGCGGTGACATCTTCGTAGCCCCACCTGCGCTGTGCCACGTAGGGGTGCCTTTCATCGCTCGCGCGTAGCAAGTGCTTGCTATTGAGCCGATCGTGCTGAACGGCTCCAGTCTGGTCGTGCCGCGCTTTAGAGTCCCCCGAATCGGGCGGTGCGACGCCGCTTAGTATCTGAGGAAGAACCCTCCGTACCACCAGGTCACTCTTAACTCTGCAGCCGGACGTGAGGTGTCTTCCTCTAGGAGGATTGTCGCAGCAAAGCCAAGCCGCCACGGCTGCAGCATAGTCCTTGGAAAGGGGGGGGCGCACACCTCTGCGCATGTGCTCCTGTATAAGCACGGGGACGTCACCGCCGAGCTTTTTGCTCCTTCTGCACCGGCATGCTGAAAAGCGAGGAGACGAAATGCCCTATCGGCTGGTGAGGATAAACCTCATCGCGTCCGGGGCACAGGCTTGTACCGCAGCTCCGTCAAGGAGCCGTGGCCACCCCGCACCGTTTGGCGTCGCGCTGCCCACTGGCATAGGGCGCAGGCCACATCCAAGGTTGAGCTCAGCAGCACCGCAACGGAACAGCGGCAGGTGGATGCGCACCTTCGTTGAATCGTAGACACGGTACGTAATGAGCGGGTGCAAATGCTGTGATGACTGCAGGCCTCTTCGGCGGAGCCCCAGCCCCGGCCATTTCCGCTGACGCCACGGGACCGCACAGCCGTACGCGAGGGCAGGCGGCCGGCTCTTGACTTTCCCACAACGAGTGCGTACGGAATTTGAGGATACCATGCGCGGAGCTGGTGGTCCATCATCAGGGCACTGAAGAAGAGCCGATATGCCGAGAGAAAAGAGAACGCACGTATACGACCACGCATACTTTCTGCTCTACGCCTTAAATTTCCCCGTGGTGCGTACTGCTCGCACGCACCCCTCTGTCTTTTGTGTCCCTCCTACGCGCAAGAGCGTTTACGTGTATACGTAACTTCGCGTGTGTGGGCGTGGGCGTCTGTTAAACAGACGTAGACGCGAACACCACGACGACAACGAGACACCGCCACTCTTGTCGCAGCGCTCCTTCTTTTCCAGCTCCCCTCTGCCTCTTTCTCAACGTCAAGTCTCGGGCCCGGCTCCGCCCTGTCCCCCTCCTCAGTGCGCCAGCGCTGCCTCAGCGTCACCGCACGCACAGACGTGCACGTATACGTTGTCGCCTTTGTTTTTCCTCTGCTGTTCAGTGCCTCATTCTTGCGTGTGTTGCCCCTCTGCAAGCGAAATATTTAAGACGCATCCAGACGAAGAGCCACACTGGTCAAGATGGCGTGGCGCTGCTCGTCCACGACGAATGCGGGAATGGTGAGTGCACTGCAGCGCGAGGGCCTTCTCAAGACCCCCGAAGTGATCGAAGTGATGCGCCGCGTGGACCGTGGTTGGTTTGTGCAGAACTGTAAGGAGGCGTACCTCGACCAGCCTCTGTCCATCGGCTTCGGCGTCACTATCAGTGCTCCACACATGCATGCTATGATGTTGGAACTTGTGAACTCGTCTGTGCTATGCCACCGGAACCCGAACCAAGACTATCGCCAGCCGCTGCGGCTGCTGGACATCGGTAGTGGTAGCGGCTACATGACGGCAGCCTTTGCCGCGTTGTGTGAAACGACTCGGCGAGACGGTGTGCCGCTGTTGTTTGAGGTGATTGGTGTCGAGCACGTGCAGGAGCTCCAGAAGCAATCCAAGCGTGTCATCGAGTCGCACTTTCCCGAATGGATCCGCGAGCATCGCGTCAAGGTGCTACACGGTGACGGGCGAAGGCCTCGGTCCATTGAGGGTGTCTGTGCGGATAAAGACGCCGACTTCGACGTCATTCACGTCGGGGCTTCCGCGTCGAAGTCTCTTGTTCCCGAGTACCTGCACCTTCTCCGGTGCGGCGGCACGCTTGTGATTCCCGTTGGTGGCCCCACAGAGGTGCAGGAGTTACAGGTGTTCACAAAGGACGCTGAAGGCGTTGTCAAGATGCAGCACGCGTGCCACGTGCGGTTTGTGCCACTGACATCGATACATGCCCAGCTGGATGGCAATGGAGAGGTGCACACGTAAGCCGTTCTTTTATGTTTCGGCGCCAATCGCACCGCCACGTGCTGTGCAAAGACCCGCTTTCGAAGGAAACAACCGAAAAAGCACCTCCATCTCTCAGGGATTTTCACGTACTGGGTTGCCACGTGCGCGCGCATATGTGAACACTCGTCGTCGTACGTTGACCAACGCTGACAGGAAAAAAAACAAAACAAGACGAGAAGATAGGCCACATTTCGAATTTGACGTGCATGGTCGCACAGTCTCCTCCTCCCTCTTTCGCTTCGCGATGCGCTTCTTCAAGTGACTTCTCTGGAGCCCTCCTTTGTTTTCCTTTCCATTCCACCTTTCATTGCACATCAGCTTTCACTCTTTCCGCGTTTCCACCCTCTACACTGCTGCTGTTATGATGCTGAGAGGCTCTTTCCTCGTGCATGTGTGTTGATCCTCCTATACCCACACCCCCCCCGTGTCAATTGCCTCAGGCTGGCAGCTGTCTTGACAAGACGCTCATGTTTTCGTGGAGCGGTGTGGCTCCTCGATGACCCATCGCTGGCAAGGTGGATCACCCCCGCCTACTTGTCTCTTTTCACACCTCCATCTGTTTCTTCTTCCGATTCTTCTCAGCCCTGGGCGGGGAACTACGCGGATTGACACTTGACTGCACTGCTCTCGGCACTCGACGCCGTTTTACGCCATCTTCTCTTTCTCCAGTCATGAGCGGAAGCAACGGCGAGGGTATTCCTTGTTGATCTTGAGTCGCGTTGCTGGCTCTTTTCCTACGCTTTCTTAGTTTCTTTTTGAGATCCCCGTCAAGCGCTTCGCTCCATCATCCTCTCCCGTCCCTCCCCCTCTCTCTCTCCCTATACATGACGTGTCTGCATCTCATGAGTCAAAGCCCCGCCCCCCCCCCCCACACACACACCACTGCCTCCTCTCTTTTAGCATAATGTTTCTCGTCTCTGCTTTCTCTGCCTATTCCTGTGACGATATTTGCCACGACGACTTCTTCGTTTCTCCCTCGTATATACTCGCTGTTCCTGCCACCATTCCCCACCTGTCCTCCGTGGGGTTCCCCTGCCCCGACGGTCTTCCCATTTCGGAACTCGTCCATCGTCACTCTTCCTCCTTCTACTATCCCGCTGGTGAAAGCGAAGACAGCGGCAGCCCACATACGCGGACTGAAAAGTCACCCGTGGCACTTGACTGATGCCCGAGCGTAGCTCAAGAAAGCGGCACGACCTAAGGCATGCCTCCCGTTCAGTGCTCTCAAAATTGCTACACCTTCTTGAGAGCACTGAAAGCCCCTTGTGTGCGGCGAGCCAAATCTCTTCTCGGTCTCCTGTAAGTCTCCCCTGCCTCTTCCCCACTGAACATGGCTCCTTTGAAGGTGAGCGCACGTGGACCGTTTTGCTCCATCAAGTTGCCACGCTTCACTGTCCTCACACCTCTACGCCTTTTGCTCTCCCTTTCTCTTCACCTGCCAGCATTCGTGTTTCTCCTCCTTGCATCTCCCGTCTTCCTCTCAACACTGACGCGTGCCGCACGTCACACGCACACAAACAGGCCTCTGCATCGCACACAGGACGCACTCGCTCCTTTCTCTAGTCGTCTTTGCCTCAGCATACCCCCCCCTCCTACGTTGGTGACGCTAGTTTCTCCGTGTGCGCCATCCCAAGTGGACCGTACTACCTAACGATCCTCCCTTACATACTTCTATCCGAGTAACAAGAAACAATGCCCTCTGAGGACCCGAACCGCTGCTGTCCCACCGAAAAGGGCCCTGCGAAGTGCGACTACACCCCTGTTGGCGGTGACTTCTACATGGTGGGTCCTCACAACAGCAAGGCTGGCGTTGTGGTCGCGAGCGACATCTTCGGCATGTTGGCCAACTCGAAGCGCCTGGCTGACATGCTAGCTGAGCAAGGGTACCTTGTTGTCATGCCAGACTTCTTTGGAGAGCAGGCATGGCCCGTGTCGGAATGGCCGGCCGACTTCGAGTCGGTGCGCTGGATTCAGCACAAAGCGAACATCTCGAAGTTTGACACGTTTGCG
This sequence comes from Leishmania lainsoni, assembly GCA_003664395.1. Classification (NCBI taxonomy): domain Eukaryota; phylum Euglenozoa; class Kinetoplastea; order Trypanosomatida; family Trypanosomatidae; genus Leishmania; species Leishmania lainsoni. The sequence continues at coordinate 142,638 of RAIA01000047.1, forward strand.
CCTCTCATGGAAAATGCGATTGCGTTGCTGCGCCAAATGGGATGTGCAAAAGTTGGCGTCATTGGCATGTGCTGGGGGGCGAACCTGACGTTCATGATGGCGGCACAAGGCAAGATCGACGCCGCTGCCACGGCGCACCCGGTCAACTTGACTTCTGACAACGTGAAGGCGGCGAAGGTGCCGGTGCTGGTGATGCCGTCAAAGGATGAGCCTCCCATGGACGAGGTGGAAGCCGCCATTCATGCCCACTCGGTGACGCCGCACGTGTACGTGCGCTTTGAATCCCTGCCGCACGGGTTCTTTGGTGCCCGCTACGACCCTGACGCGTACACGCCTGAGGAAAGGAAGGATGTGGAGACGGCACGTGGACTCCTGGTGGACTTCTTCAACAAGTCACTCCATTAAGCGGCAAACACGAAAACATTCAGATGTTCATCGTTGGTTCTGCTACTGGCGCTGAGTAGCTCTACTTCTCTAATGGTCCCTCGGCGGGGCTTTTGTGTGTGTACTGTGAAAGTGTCGGAAAAGGACTTCCGTCTGTGGCGTCCTCACGGTGGACTGCGGCGTGTGGAAGGTGACGTGTGGTTTGATACTTTGAAGAGCTCACGTCTTACATTCACTCCTCTTTTCTCGCGCTTCGTGTTGGTTGTTTACCCTCTCCCTCCCACCCCCCTTCTGAGGGACGAGGGTTGTAGACATCCAAGCACGCCTTTCTACAACCCAGTCACTCTATTGTGCCCCTCCTTTTCTCTTCCTCCCCACCCCCCCGCTATCGCCTCTCTATCTCAAGGAGATGGTTCGAGCAGCAGAACTTCTTCTGCGTGCGAGAAGAAGAGCTCCACGCCTGTATCTTCTTCCTATTATTTCCTTCATTCATCTTCGCATAACGTGGGACTTGGGCATGTGCGAGTTCTCCCCTCACCTCTATATTGTTCCTGTGTCTCCTTTCTTGTTTATCATGCTCCACCCGCAGCCGTGTGGGCTCTTTTTTTCTTTGCAAATTCTTTGCTGTACTCGCGATTCCTTACACCCCCTGTGCAACCCCCCCCATCCGCCCCACCCTCGAGGCATCGTGGAGCTTTTTGCGTGCCTGAAGGTCCCTTAAGATGTGACGTGGTGCGCAGCTTCACGCTGGCTTCGCTATCCTACTGACCGGCGAAGAGGGTGAATCATCTCTTTGGCGCACACACGGGAACCGGCTCATACCGAGAGCGCATCTTGCACTGATTAACGAAGCCAGGTCAAAACATTACGCTGGTGTACTCAGCGACGGCTAGTGGCAGTCGCTCATCATTAAATGACTCTCAATGGAGCTTAGGCATGGGGGGGCAGAAAGCTAATGGGGCAGCAACCTCCAAGCCAGGCAGAGCATCGTGACCGCATCCTACTCACCCCCTTTCTCGTTCACCACCAACGTTACAAGTGTACGAAATGGTCAATTTCTTCCTCACAGCACTCAACTGTTCCTGATCTTCTCTGTTCTCTCGCCCACCCCTCGCTTCTGTGTGCCTCTCTCTCTCTTCATCATGAACTTCTATGTGATCGTGATTGACACGCACTGAGTTTAGCCAGGTTGGTTTCGATCAAAGAGAGTCACCCAAGACGTGGTCCAACCTCTCTTCCATCATCACGCCTACAAGGCAGCACTGAATCTCAATTTCTCTTTCCTCGCACAGCTCTCTCTCTTACATTCCGCCGCGAGGGAACCCACGTGCCTACTCGCAGACAGACAGACACGCGCACAAGCATCAGCATAGGTGCGCTGTCCGCCGGTACAACGTTCTGTCCCTCTTGGCACTTCGCTGAACGACTGCACCACAGACCAAGCGTCTCTCTCATTCTGTCTTCCTTTGTGGAGGACCCCAACGGCTAGGTGGTACACGATAACACATTGCTCTATCTTCGCACAGTGTCATCGCGCCTCTCTGTCGTCCTACACCTCTTCTCCTCTTTCTCTCTCTCTGATTGGGTTTCACTCTGTCCGCAACTTCTTTGCTGTTGTTCTGGTGGCTCTCTCCTCCTTGATCGCCTTTCTCGCTGCCTTCTTCAACAGTTCGTCTCCGGCCCCCTCCTTCTCGCCGCACTTCGCCCATTATTTTTTTTCTTTGTGGCTTTCTTCGTTGTGTGTGTCCTTCCCTCCGGCTATCCTGCTCTTCCCCTTTTCTCTGTCTCCAGTCGTCTCGCTGTTTCTACTGTCACCCCCCCTCCCTCTCCCCTGTATAGACCTCGGTGTAGTCTGGGCCTGGGCCCCTCGCCTCCGCCCCTCTATGAAGGGTGGGGTACACTTCACCACTTTTGGTTCTGATTGCTTCCTCATTGTTTAAGCCTGCAAGGGGGCACCTCACTTGCCGCCTTCCCCGCCGCCGACTCACGCTTCCCGCTAGCTGCCTGCTGGAGATAAGTAGCCTTACATTTTGTTTGCGCTCCTTCCGCCCGTGTGCATGCGCCTGGGTTCTCACCGTCGAAGCACCATCACACGCAGATACGCACCGACAGGGCAATGGACGACAACGAGTTCGAATTTCCGCCGGACCAGCTCGACGACGTCATCGCGAAGCGGCTCTCACCTTACCAAACTGCAATGCCAAACCCGCTGCAGACGTCGTTTGCATACCCCGTCGATAACGTGCCACTTAGCATGCTGGCACAGATTCCTCTTGAGCACCTGCCGCCGACACTGCCCAAGAACCCGCAGAACTTCTCCATTGGACAGGTGTTGCGCGGCGCTCTCTCCACGTCACATATGCGCGCTCCTCCAGGAGGCAGCGGTGTATCCCGTCCCGGCGCAGTGTGGCCCCACTTCCGCACGCTCAACGTCTGCATCAGCACAGCCCGACGCACTCGCCGTATCTCTTAGCAGGTCCCCTTCCACACCGCTCGGCCACGTCAGACGAAGAGGAGCGAGACGGTGGCGTGGACGATGCGTTTCAGCTCGGCGAGGAGGGTATCGCAGAAGCGCATGGTGGCAGCGCGTTGGATTCGACGGAGCTGCAGATGCGCGTGCGCCGCCCCTCCAACCGGCAGGCGCGCATCGACTGGAGCGAGGCGGAGGTGCGCAGCTTCTACCAGGCGCTCTCCCAGTTCGGAACAGACTTCAGCGCGATCGCCGTGCTCTTCCCTGGTCGCACCCGCAGAGACATAAAGCGGCTGTATCAGCGTGAAATGCGTCAGAAGCCAAAGGAAGTGCAGACGGCTCTCAACCAAAAGCACCCTATCGACATGGCTACCTTCGAGGTACGCTACGAAGCGAAAAAGAAAGAGGCGCAGCAGCTGGTCAAGACAAAGAAGCTGAATGCCGAGGAGTTGGCCTTCCTAGATGAAATTGCAGGCGGGCAGCCATCGGAGAGCGCCGTACACGTGAAGAGTGAAGAGCTCGAGGTGCCGGCACCCGCGGCTACACTCGGGGATGTGGAGGAAACAACTGCCGCGCCGCCATCTCGTCCGCACAAGCGCCGACGCGAGACACATGACATGGAGTCCAAAGACGGACTGGAGGCGAAAACAGAACGAAAGACACCGCCCCTGTCGCTGACGACGACTTTGACATGGCGCAGGAGTCACTTTTCGATATGGTCATGCATCGCGAGTGCGAAGACAAGGCATCGCTGGACATACTGTTCGCGGCACAGCTACATCAGGGGCAGCAGCAGCAGCAGCAGCAGCAGGCCGCTCTGGAGGACTCGGAGTTCTTTTGTGAAAACTGTAGAGCCAAGAAGATGGAAAGTGACGGACTCACCCAGGCAAAATGCGGTGGAGAGACACACAGCGCTGAAATTGGTGGTTAAGGTACACTGCTGTGGATGTGGGTAAAGGGGTGCGGAGTAGTGGCAGAAATAAGCCTCCTCTCCTCTTCGGCCTTTCTTTTCGGCATTTACCCTCGTGTACGTGGGGTGGGGGAGAGGGGGTGAGGCAGTGGAGGAGCAGAACTTTCATAACAGCGTTGCCCATTGATTGGGGCTCTCACATTCTCTTTTTCCCGCCTCTTCAGCCCACTCCTCTCTCCCTATGTCGTCGCGACCTCTCTTTTCCTGCCTCACTCCTCCATCGAGGCTCTTCGCCCTCTTTCCCCTTTCGTTCTTGGGTTTGCTCCGCGACTCTTGCGCTTGTCGACGGCCTCTTCTGTGGGCCACTTGCCCACCTCCTTCCCCTCTCAAAGCTGGATGCTTTGCTGCTGGACTTGCCTCCTGACTCCTCACTCTCCCTCGTTCGCTCCAATTATGGCGTTGCAGTGCTACGTTGCCCTCTGAAGCGCGGCAAGCGGATCTTCTTCAGAGAGAATGAGAGCCGATGCTGTTGCTTGCTGACAACGTGGCGTAGCGAGCTCGTCTCGCCTCCCTGCACACCATCGTCACCCACGTGCATCTCGCTCGCTCCCTCTCCCTTGCCTTTTCTCTCATTCTCGGTGTTCGTGGCATTGCACGCTTGTGTGTATTTGGAGGGTGTGGGACGGGGTGATGGGACGTGTGTACTCATGCGTCTTTTCATGAGCTCTGTGCTACTCCCTCCCCCCCCACACACACACACACTCACGCCCACTCTTGTGCTGAGGCAGCTGCTGCTCTGCTCGCTGGTAGCTATTTCTTGCTTGCTTCTCTCCCTATTGGTTAGCGGAGTGGAGGTGTGGGTGAGTGAGCAGACGGAGTTGTTGAAAGAGGAAAGAAACCGACCGGATCATGAAGTAGTCGCTGTGGGAGCCCTTTATCATTGGCGTCACGTGCAAGTGGCGTCGGTGACTGTGCCATTGCCTCGCTCCTCATGGGCAGAAAGAGCAGCAGCAACAGTGAAGAACCAAAAGGGCAATATACCTGAGACGGAGAAGGGAGGAAACGTCAACGATGCTCACCCCAGCTGCTGCCATTGTTGTCCACACCCATCATCGAGTGTTCTCCCTTCCACCTCCCCCCTTCCCTGTGCTTTTCATCCGTTTTCCGGGTCTCCTCGCCTCCCCTCCGTTGCATCCACCCCTCTGACAAGAAGGCCGCGTGCCTCAGCGCTATCCTGAACACCCCTTCTCTCTCTCTTCACTCCACTGCCGCCCTGCGTGATTCTTCTTTGGGATCGTTTTCTACTTAACTACCTTTTAGTCATGACAGCCATGCTTTGTGCAAGCTGTCAGCACAGCTTCCCGGAGGACATGCTGGCTCCGGCATCCTTCAGCACGCGAGTTGGCCGCTACCTCAGCCGCACAACATCCCTCTTGTGTAAGACTCGTGGCAAGACCAACGAGGACGACCACCGCCTCGCACAGCTCGTGCAGCTGCTCCAGCAGCTTTGTGGCGTCATGCAGGAGGAAGTGCAGATGCTTCACGAACGGCAGAACGACCTCCCAGTGGCCCCATTCTCGTCCTCCACCACTCGAGCAGGGCAGTCGGAGCAACAGTCGAAGAACCGCAGGGCTGCACCGCGCGCCGTGTCCTACACGTCCACTGGTGACCGCTATCGCGGATCCCCCAGCACGGAGTTGTGCGGCACATCTGACGAGGCTGCGCGGCTACCCTTTATGGGGATGCCCTCCTCTTCCTTCGCCGTTGTTCCTACTGCTTCGTCGCGCGTCATGTTCGAAGGCTCTGTCCCATCGTATCAGTTGAAGCGCATGATCACCGCCCTCGACCTTGTCTCCGCCACGCTGTACAACGTGCTGGAGAGTCTGGCAGTGCAGTGCAGGGCGAGCGTGGCCCTGTTGTGGCTACGGCCACGTCAAAACCTTTCCTCGTCGGAGCTTGTCGCGCCGTTCGTGGTGGGGCGGGACCTCTCGTCACTGGCAAACTCGGCCCCCTACCGCACCCTTGAGTTCTCGATTCCCTTCGTAGTGTGCCAGACCGGCGTGGCACTCAACTTGAAGCCGCAACCGCACGTCCAGAACGCTGCGAGCTCCTCTGTGGCGGACTTGACGCTGACGGAGCTGATGGAGCACACGAACGCCGCGCAGCTGCTGATGCCGGTGCACGACCGCTACACGGAGCGCCCTGCTACAACGCGTGGCTCAACAGTGAATACACCAGCCGTGATAGCGGTAATCCAGTTGATCGGCTCGGCAATCAACCCCGTTCCCTTCCACCGGCGCAACGAGGAGGCTGCCGCGCAAACGGCGACGCTGCTGTCCTTCATCATCTCCTCCTACTACGAGACGATGATAGCAGAATGGTCCAACCGTTTTTACGTGCCCACCACGTTGCACGCGACTGCCAAGTACGCGGCCGGGCTCGATCTCCGGGCCGAAGAAAAGGTGCTGGACGACTTCGCAACCCCACCGCTGCTGATGTTTCGCTCCGCCGTGGGCAATCTAAGCGAGCTCACAAGCGCGAACGAGGCGCGTGATGCCTTGAAGTTATTGGGCCAAAACGCGCTGCGGCGGTCCACGCCGCTTCGCCCCATGGCGACTGTGAAGGACCTGTTTCAGCACGCAACCACTATGGAGACCAACTGGGTGTCGGCAGTGGAGCGGACAACGCGACTCGAGAAAACGGTGGCCGCGCTCAAGGATGACATGCTCCGTCGCGACGTAAGCGCCCTTCAAAAAGCACAAGAGGCGCCGAAATCTCGTGGCACGTCAGCGGGGAGCCACCCCTGGTCTTCTGCTGAGAAAAAGAATGCAGTGCCACTTCCATCGGTAGCCGTGGTGGACCGACAGCGAAAAAGAGAAGCTCGCTGAGCAGCGCCGACATCAACGTCCTCCTCACACCACCCGTTCCCTACGTAGCCGAGGCTGTCAAAATCGCGGCAGCGGGTTCTCCGTCTGCTGCCGTGTCAGTGCCTCCAAATACTGAGGTACTCAAGAAGGATGAGGTGGATGTACTTGAGGCGGTCACCCTACGGCGCCTGCATGAGCTGGGCGTAGACACGTCGATGTTTGAGTAGGATGCCGCGCATATCCTGCAAGTTCTCTGGAAAGCTTTTTCTTCTTTCCTCGCTGGGTTGTGGCGACGACTCTTGGTCGAGACGGCATGCATCCAGGATGGCGCTGTTTTCTCCGTAATGTGTTGGTGGCATGTATACTACACATGTAGAACAATCCATGCAGTGCACGCGCGTACATGTGTGCATATCTGTGCGTGCTTCTTTCATCTGCGTGTGACTATCTTTCCTCCTCTCTAACCTGTGCCACCCCCGAACTGCCCTCGCGGGTGTGTGTAGGCGTCTACGTTTCTTGTGTTTCTTCATCTCTTCACCCTCCATCCGCTACCGTCAGCGCCATCGTTGCAGCGCCTGCGCATGTGTGTCGCTCTTTACGACACGTATCGCTCTGGGACGCATGAAAAAACACACGACGTACAGCGGCGGCCCCTCGGCATGGTGCCCAGGCACCGGCACACATCTTCAGGCGAAGTCGCACTCGCCAGTCGAGAGCCCCACTCCCTGGGCCAGCACTTCCTTTCCTCCTCCTCTTATCTGTGTTTTCTTCTCAGCCAATAGGGGATGATGGTCTCATCCGTTGACGCCGCTACACGCCTGAAACACACTTGCTACCCGCTGCTCTTCTTCCCATTCGTACTCGCTTTCTCTGTCGCCTTGCATCTCTTCGGTTTCTCGCTTGTGCCTGGGTTGGTCAGTGTACCTTGCAATCGTTCTTTACTGAAATTTGCGCTCCGCCATTGTGATCTGCGCTGCTTTGTCCTCCCTTCTGGGCGCCGCGCTTCCTCTTCCCTTTTCCTCTGCGTGTGAACGTTGATGCGTGTCTGAGCTTGAAACCTGTTCAGGGAACATACACACGCTTGCTCTTCCTCTCTCTCTCTCTAGAATCTTCGTTCTTCAGGCAAACAGGGTGAACTCATGCATCTCAACGTGGCCAAGATGCAGCCCGAGACAGGCTACAGCTTCGTGAAACGATGCACCATTGCCACTTGCTCACTTTGCGTAATCTACGCCAGTGGCATGATTCAGGAGTGCATCACGGCAGAGCAGACCTACAACATGTTCCTCTACCCCTCCCTGTTGTGCATTGCTGTCTTCTTCTCCATGTGGGGGTACACGGCACAATACAAGATCCCGCAGGACCCACTGTGGTATCGTCACCACGATACATACATGCTGGTTGCATCCGTCCTCATCTGCTCCGGTTTGAGCATGCTTATCGTAGCCATCTACCCCATCTACCGCATATGGAGCTGCGCAATCATCCTTCTCTGGGTAATCTTTATCGGCAATGTGAACGGCGCTGTCACCTACATCATGAACCGTCGTAACAAGACGAAGTCCACGTAAGACGCCTCGAGGTACACGGAAAAAGAGACGCAACGGAACGATTTCGCTTCTTCTTGTCCCTGTTCCACTGTGCCGATGTCTCGGCATCCTCAGAGCTTGGGGATTCTGCGTCACCGGCGAGGGGAAAGCCACTGGAAGAGAAATTGGTGGTGTATTTCCGCACGTCACGTATGATGACACACCACATACCACAGAAGCACCTGCAACGTCAGTGTGCAGTGTTTCTCAGTACCCAGAAAGCCTTCTGCGGACCTCTGCTTACTTTCTGCCCCTCGCCTTCCTGGCTCACCGCCCGATATCTTTCGCATCATTTTGCTTTTTTCCCGTTTTGGAATGTGCTGCTTCTGTGCTGTGTGTCCTTGTTGAGCCGCTCAACTGAAGTCGCTGAAGTGCTTTGGGAGAGTCCGTTCTTCTCACTGTGAACCGTTTGGCGTAATGCTGCAGTGCTTGCTGCACCCTCTTCCCTTGCTTCCTCTCGCGTTTCCTTCCTCTCCACTCTCTCTCTTTCCAAGACCTCCTCGCCTCTAGCATTTCCATCTCATCTCCAGAACGAGACAACGATGCTAACGGTGACAGTCTTTCCACACGAACGAGATGCCCGTGGAGGCAAGCACGCCGTAAGAGTGGGGATGAGGAGTACGTGCACGCTCGGCCAGACACGCTCACAGCAACGTGTACATACGCCTGTTCTTTGTTGTTCAAGGAGCCGCCGGTGTTCTTGTCGCTCGAGCTCTTTCCCGTTTTCCCTTTCTTTCTCAGAACCCATCCCCCAGCGCAGTCCTTCCTTCACCTTTCCCGCGTATTCGTATTTCATTTTTGCCTTCTTTCGCTGTTGCCGAACTTCGGTGTGTGTGTGTGTGTGTGTGTGTGTGTGTGCGTATGTGTCTACTCTGGCTGTGTTTTTCTTACGGGTGCGGGCTGGCTCCAGCGTAGACAGTGCCTGCCAGTCTGTGCGTGCCCTCTCACATTGTCTGCTACATACGACTATGTGCTTTAACCTTGCATGTGTAGGCGTGTGGGCCCGTATACTGGCCATTTGTGACGCTCCCGATTCCTTCGGTGCGTATTCCTCACCATTCCGCTTTTTTCGTCCTTTAAAGCCGCATTGTTTCTTTTTGTTTTCCCCCCCCCACCACCACCACCCGCGTTTCTCCAAAGTGGCTGAGTCCCAGCACATCCGAGGTCCTCCCTTCCCCGGGTCTCGTTTCTCCTGCCCTATGCCTCCTCCTTCCGGCCTACAGCCGCATAAATAAAAAAGACACGCACACCACTTCGTCTTTCTGGAGGCGCGCCTATCGCACTGGTGCAGCTCAGATGACGAAAGCCTTGATGCACTACCACAGGAAGAAGGGCGTTCAAGCAGGAGGGGCGGTGAAGAGGACGGGATGTGAGCCGGTGCCGCTGGTGATGCCTGGAGCCAAACCATACTCTTTCCGCAATGTCAACTCGACACTAAATCCCCAATCGCACCACCACTTCCTCCAGACTCCAATGTGGCGGGTCGCCGCACCACATTCTGGAATGCCGCCGCTTGATGCGACATGGAGGGGGGAGGGAAGCACGACGCACAGGCCAGATGCAGGGTCTCCGACGGCCCTGACCTGAGGCTGGCCGACTTCCTCCTCGTGCACCCCCGCCCTCGAGCAGGACCCCGGGTACGGACCCGCGTGGATCGAGGCACGCAGTGTGCGCTCGAGTCCGCCTCGCACCTATCGCGCAGCATGCATCTGGGGAAAGGGCGAGGAAAGAGAGGGAGAGCCCGTTAGACGCATGACTCGATTCAGTGGCAGGACAGTTCGTCCTCGACGACGAGCGTTTCGCCGTGGTGTTGCAGAGGCAGCAGAGCTGTGGCGGTGGGCGTACACCGTTGGACTCGTTCGTGGGACAGCGACACAATAGGGAACAGATGTGTGCACACGCAAGACGACACACACACACACATACAGCTCCGTCTCTGCTTTTTCCGCTGTCTATCGTCTCTGCTTTACTCAGTGGTTTGTCGTTCATCATAACGGGAGAGGTACTGCAGTGTGGTATCTCAGGGCCCGGTGCCCTCAGTCTGGGAGGAGCAGCCAGGCAGCCCCCCCGGTCTCTGCCAATGCCGGACCACCACTGCTGTTCATAGGGTCAGGTGCACGCAACGCAGGGATGCCAGTGCGATGTATCGCTGCTGATGTCGGCGGTCAGGTCGTGGATGGCGTGGCGTCGTAGCGACCTGCGAGAGTGAGCCCGTCTGTGCCATCCACTTGATGGGCCGAGTGTCCGCGTGGCGCGAATGTGTCGCACCTGGCACTCGCTGCCTACTAGTGTAGCGAGCCTGAGCCATCGCTGGGGGTTGCACCAGGTGACGACTGGCACGATGGGTGCTGCTGTGAGGCAACCTGCTGAGCAAGGCGTGGGTCGAGTTTGGGGCAGAGGGCCGTGCGTCGGGGACTGGGTGGGCGCATTGCTGTAACGCGCGAGTCTAGGGCTGCTTGGCACCACGCGATGGGGCGTGTGGCCGGTCGGGGGTGGAGTGTCATTTGAGTTCGTCTGTCGGGTGACAGGAATGGACACGTTGGAAACACCAGCAATCGCCTCTTCCATTGTTCAACGGCAGGTTCTCTTCTGTGGTGGATGTGTGGGGTACGCATGAAGGCTGAGCGAGGGCGATGCAGAGCAGGAAAGGTAAACCATGCCGGGCAGACCTGCGCAGTCGCATGTGTCTAATTTCCGTCGAAGGCCTCGCCTCTTCAGTCTTTTCGCTTCTTGTCTCTTCGCATCGCGGCTAGGGTTGTCGCTTTTTCTCTTCGTTGCTTCGCTCGGCGCCGTTGTCCTCTGTCCGTTGGTGTGATAGAGGTCTGCGTGGTCGGTGTATGTGTGGGTGGATTCCCCGCCACTACACCGACCACGTACAGAGAGAGTTCGTTGTCGTCTCTTTACGACCAGGAAAGGGCCTACTCGTCAATGTGTTTCTCTGCACGTGCACCTGTGCACGGAAGTGGCGCCCTTTACTCCCCTTCGCTTATGGAGATGCACAACCGAGCAGCGGACTTCTTCTCGTTGTGCATATGTCTTTTCCTGCGCCTCCAAAGAACACAAGCCTGCGTGAGCGAAAGGCTGTAGCTCTAAGTCATAATCAGCGACAAAGCGAACAAAAGAGAATGGCTCCGCTCTGCCACCTGCTCGACATCAATGTGATGATCACGGCAATTAATCCAGCAAGGCCATTATCTCACCACGAATAGCCGCATCACTTGAGTTTTCAATTCGGTCAATGTATGCGAGGCCCGCTGTAGCCACTCGTGCGACGTAACTTTTTTTCTTTTTAGCACAACGATATTGGCTTATAAGGGCCCCCACCACCACCACCACCTCGTTGAGCAGCACGACTTCCCCTCCGGTCTTTCTTCTCGAATGTGCGTTTTCTTCTTGGATGCAAACATTCACATGCGTTCCGCTGGGGAGCTTTTATCGTGCTCCTTCGACACCCCCCCCCACACACACACACATGCGCACACCGCGAAACGCACCCCTTCAAGGCAACAGCTCAATCTTGCACAACTGACATACAGACAGAGAGACGCAATGAAGACGCTGCTGGGCTCTTCACGTGGCCGCGGTGGCGGCGGCAACTACCGCGGCCGTGGTCGTGGCGGCGGCGGGAACGGCGATAGCCGTTTTGCCGCACGCTTCACTGACCCTCGCTTCAAGGTGTCCACCCAGGCTGGTCGCCGCCAGTCAAACCGATGCTCACAGGATGCGGTGGAGAGGGCGGCGCAGAAAGATTCACGCTTTGCGAAGCACTTCCCCTCCGCTGAAGTCGAGGAAGACGCGGTGGCGAGTGATACGGAGTCGACTGTTTTTAGTGACATCAGCGAACACACATCGTCTGCCTCAACCAGCAGCCACAGCAAGGCTCTCGACGAAGAGGACGAGTGCGAATTGCTTCCGCCGGAGGAGGAGGCTGTTTTGGACGACGAGGTGGCCGCCTGGGTGCCTGACGAGGTCGAATTCATCGAAGCCCGTCGTCGCGTCGCCATCGTGAACTGCGACTGGGATCACGTGCGTGCCGTCGACCTTTACGCCATTCTTTTCCACGCCCTTCCACTCGGTGGTCAGCTGCTCGACGTGAGCATTTACAAGAGTGAGTTTGGTAAGCGCATGATGGAGCACGAGAAGAAGCACGGGCCCGATCTGTGGGTGTACGATGGCGATGCGAGCGTCGATGCTGATGTCGAGGAGGGCAGCGGTGGCGCGATGCCAGAGGTGGAGGAGCTGTCGGAGGACGTCTCCGAAGACGCTGTGAGCGAACCCCGCAGCGACGGTTGGGCTGATGACAACCCGAACATGATGACAGAGAAGGGCGAAGATGGGGAGTGGTTCTCTAGTGGCAAGTACCGGCGGTACGAGATGGACCGCATGAGGTACTACTACGCAGTGGCCACCTTCGACTCGGCTGACACCGCTGCCGTGGTGTACAAAGAACTTGACGGGATGGACATCGAGGCGAGCGGTGTTGTGCTGGACCTCCGCTACATTGATGACGACGAAGTATTCGAGAGCCCGGTTGGCCGTGCGGACCGAATCCCGACAAACTTCAAGCCACTGGCCTCCTTCAAGACGAGAGCCCTGAGCCAGAGCAAATTCCGCATTTCATGGGACCAAGATGACGTGTTCCGTCACGGGTCCCTGCAGGACTCCTTCGTCGGCACCACGGAGGAAGATGACCTAGCAGCCTACCTCGCCCCAGCAGACTCGGACGACGAGGTGGACGGCGACCCGCTCGATCAGGAGAAGAAGGCGCGCGAGAAGCGCAACATCCGCCGCAAGTACGCTGCCCTGTTGGAGGAAGTAGGCGGTATCCCCGAAGACCTGGAGGGGGATCCAGAAGGCAATGGCGGCGGCAATAGTCTCGAGGACAGCAGCGACGAGGACTCCCTTAACCACTTCAGCGACGTTGAGGTGGACAGCGATGATGCCAACGAGAAGGGAGATGAGGAGGACGACCAGGGGTCGGTGATGGGCGACATGGAGGCAACATTCGACATGAACGCCGACGCGAAAGCCGCCGGTCTGCAGCGCGACGCGCGGCTGAGGCAGAAGATGAAGGCTGCCGATCTTGCGAAGCAGGCAGAGCTCAAGTACAAACTGCGCCGAAAGGAGATGAAGAAGTCCAAGAAGGATATGCTGCGACAGGAGCGGGAGGCAGAGAAGGCGTACCAGGCCGCGCACATAGCCGAGAACCGCAGAAGCTGAGGGAGTTGATGGGCACCGACGACGGCGCAGTGCGGGTGAGCGGCAAGGAGCGGCGCAAGGCGCATGCAAGACAGGTAAAAGAGCGGCTTGCAGAGGAGCGTGCTGCCAAGAAGAAGATGCGCGCTGCGAGCCTATTTGGGGTCACGCAGCACGTTCAGCACACGCAGTGCGAGCAGGAGGCACAGAAGGCGGTAAAGCAAATCGACGAGCGCTTCAAGTCGAAGTTGCTCTCTGACCCGCGCTTTCACTTGGAGGTCTCACAAAAGGACAAGCGCGTCGCGGACGACGTGGCGCTGCTCGCGTCGACAGTCGCGAAGGCGCGCCAAGGCAAGCGTGGGCGTTCTGAAGGCGACGAAAAGCGCACCGTGGCTCGCCAGTCTGTCGACGGCGCCGTCGATTTCTTCTTGACGAGAAAGAGGACTCTGAAGTAGGGGGACTGCGCATGTGAGTCGTTGGAGGCTCTCCACCCCCTTCTGCTCACAACTTGCGGCGCCGTCATGCACATGATGTACGCCTTTCTCAGTATTTACTGTGGTGCCGTAATGATCGAATAAGTAACAATAGAGCACCTCACTCGAGTAATGGAGCACGGTTGTGTGTGGGGGTGTGTTAGTGTGCGTCTGCGTCGTGCGTGAGATGTGTGGGCATTCACCAGAGGGGAGCTTAACCGTTGCTTACGTTAATCAATGCCCAAAGAGCGAGATATTGATTGGGAGTGAATCCCTCCCCCACCTCCACTGCACCGTCCTCCACACCCCGTCATGAAGGGTATTGACACACGTGCCGTGACGAAATTGGTCGTGCTGAGAGAGAAGTACCTGCAGGTTCGTGCAAGCTGTAGAGCTCTCGCCACCGATTATGTACGAACATCCGGTGCTTCGGATACCAACTCCTCCGATGCATCCGTTGTTTTTTGGGGGGAGTCCCACTGTCAGCCGTGATTCTCTCGTTGCAGCCACAGACGTCGGCAGAGGTGCAAGCACAGAGACTAGCGCGCCCAACGTGCCAACCCCTTTTCGCTTCCTTTCCACATACCCTCTCTCCCGTACTGCAATGTCAACGATAAGGCGTCTTCACAACATAGGCGTACTGCGCCTTGGTGCGGCGACTGCCCTTCCCTTCCTCTCGTGTCCGTCGGTACGCGCTAGGTGAGGCTGCCATCTCGCTTATTTGCTTTCTTCCTTCTCTCAAGTCATGTCTGACGTATCGAGCACGTTTTCCTGGGCAACGGTGGATGCGGCGCTGGCGCACGGCGATGCAAGTGGTGCTGCTGCCACCGCATTAGAGGGCTTGCGTGCTTCTCCCTTCGACAGACGCGATCAGTTCTTCTCTCAGTTATCTTTGGCGCTCCTGCCCCGTGCACGTGCGCCAGAGACCGCCAGCTGTGTCGCGGAGGCATGCGAGGTACTCTGGGGAATGCCGGAGTTCCGCTTAAATCGGTCATCCGTCTCCAGCGTGACGGGCGAAGCGCTGCTGCTTGCGGTGGTTTTGGCGACGGCCTACACAACGGTTGACAAGCTCGAAAAAGCGATCGCATTCGATGCGGCGGTTCTGCAGTCCTCGGCATTTTTCACGTACGAAGGACTCACCCCGCTGGAGCGCCTGGCCTGCGTCGCCCGCGTCCTGAAAGCCTCGCGAGTCACCGCGGACCCGCGTCACGCGGACTCGGCGGTGCAGAAGGGAATGTCGCTCTACCACGGGATCGCTGACCGAGCACGCTACGAAGGCTGTGACGACGAGGTGCAACGCCATCGCCACGCCGTTGTGTGCGCCTACCTCCTCGAGCTCGGTTTGTATCGCCAAGAACGTCACGATTACCTGCGCGCCTTTCAGTCCTTTTTCGCCCTGCACGAAAACAGCGAAGACGCGGTGGTGCTCCAGCGCTCTGCACTGTGTGCTTTGTGCGTTCGCGCGAGTGAGGCAGAGAGACAGGCAGCGCTGTACAGTGTCACGCTGCGCGGCAAAGACGCTCTTCTCCCACCGTCGTTGTACCATTACGTGCAAGTGGCATACAATGGCCAGCTTTTTAGCGCTGCTGACGTGGAGGGCGTCTTGGCAACTGCCGGGCCCTACTTGCCACAATCGATTCTTCGCAGCGCTCTGCGCGAACACAACATCATCATTCTCGCCAAGACGTTCGAGTGTGTGCACTGGCGCTCCCTCTGCGTGCACATGGATGACGGGGGCATAACAGAGGGTGAGCTGTACGACCTTCTCGTGTCTATGGTGCAGGCACAACGAGTCAGCGCTGCAATTTATCAGGACACCGGCTTCATTGAATTTACCAACACCGCCAGGGCACACGCGCAAATCACCGACACCAACGCATTCAACCGCATTTCAGCGGCAGCGACGGCAATCGGCAAGGCGCACCCTGAGCTGCTGCTAGTCTGAGGTAACATTGAAGAGTTCGAATAGGAAGTCTGTGTGTATGTCTCTCGCTCTCTGTGTACCATTCCTTTGACTCTTCGCGCACTCCTGTGCTCGCTTAGCCCTGTCGCTTGTTTTCCTGGCGAGGATCATCAGGGCCACTTGCGTGCACTGGCATTAGACAAAAGCGAATGAGTTAACACGTTCATGATATGCAGTGTGAACGAAACGCAGGCCTCCGCCAACGAGGCGTCGCTTTGCGCCGCGTGTGGGGTGTAACCTCAACACCAGACGGAAGCACCCCCTTGCTCGGTGGGAGTGGGAGGGGCACGCGACCAAAACCGTTACTTTCTGTCTCTCTGTCCTCCTCCTTTTCCCCCTGCACCTCTTATTTTCACCCACACGGACACCTACCTACTCCACCTCTCCTCGCTTCTTTGTCGTTACTTGTGATACCCCTGTGGTCGTTTCGCCTTTCCCACTCCAACTCTCTCGCCTTCATCCCTCTTCCTCTTACACACGTACACGCTCTACATCCGTGCGCTCCTCATCGAGGCCTCTCTTGGGAGCCTGTGGCGTCACCACCTGAACGCGGGTGCCGTAAGAGCGACACGATAAAGTAGTACATCATCTTTGGCATATACCGGTATGTGTCTGTGGGGGTGCACTCTACCTCAGCCTTGTTCTATGCACCGAGCAGTCCGCTCATGCAGCTAGCGCTCATCAGCAGCTCTTCTTTTTTTTCCCCGTTCCTGCCACCCTTTCGCTTGTATTGCTCGCGACGTTTGTGTCTCGGACACCCCCCAAACCCCCACCCCCACCACCACCTCGAATTTTAGGGTAACACAAGCCCCGAAGAGGCACACTGGGGCCTTCACGTGGGCACATTGAACCCCTGTTGTTCGCCTCGACCGCGCATCTGTTCTTTTTTTTTTTCGCTTTGGCTCTCCCCTCGCACTGTTTCGACTGCCTCCACTCTTCCTTTGCTGGACGTGCGTGCGCTTTTCATCTTTGCAGGTCATCTTCCTTCCTCGCCTCTCTTCGTGCTGGTGCTTAAAGCATCCTCGTGCAACACCACATGTGTTTCATCTTTATTGTCTAACATGGTGCTTGTGTGTGTGTGTGTGTGTGACTGTTTCGCTTTCGCGCTCGTCCCTCTCCTATTCCTATCCTACCTTTGGTGCCTTCTCAATGGAGAACCGTGGCAAGAGCGAGTGGAGGCTTCTGGTCGTCTTGGCCGTTGGTGCCATTGCGTACTATCTCTTTACCTTGAAGCTGGCGCCGAGCCCAGAGGAGCGGCGGCTGGCAGCTCTTCGCCGAATCCGCGACGGTGCCTCCCCACTCACGCTGCTGGAAGAAGGATTCACCTCAGTTGAGCTTCTCCATGCCGGTGTGCCGATGGAGGCTCTGAACTCTGCCTCCGCAGTGTCTCTGTCTACCTCGCCGTCTCAAACCCCGCGAAGGGAGTCGTGCTCCCGCTCACCCAGCACGCCAAGCTCATGTTCACGGGTCTGCGATCCTCTAATGATGCTGGTAACGGACACCATGCACGTTGTCAAGGAGACGCTCAGGGGCGGTCGGCGCTGCCGCAGCATGAGCACTGGCGTCAGCAACGTCCGCGAGGCAACGCGCAGCAAAACTACTGACTCAACAAGAGCTCTGTCTACCCGCTCAAGCCAGCTGCACGCGAAGAGCCCCTCAAACTGCTCGCTGCACTCCTCCACTCGACTCACAGCACATGTGCAGTCGCCACCTGTGCAGCAAGAGTTTTATGACTGCCGCTCGCCGATGCGAAGCACTGCAACTCGCACCCCTGCGGGTGCTCTCCGCGTGCGAGTAGCGGCACTCTCCGCGGCAATCACACGTGACTACGCAAGCGAACCCGCCACGTACAACTACCCGCTCGAGGTGCTCCGCTTCCTTCACGAGGATAGCTCCCGGCTGAGTATCATGGCGGAGAACTGCAGCGCTCTTGACGGCGACGAGGTGCTGACAACCGAAGCGTACGTCAAGCGTTCACTGGAGCGTGCTCGTGCCGCAGCAAAGGATGCTAAGGCCTACTTCAAGGTGAGTCTCTCCACTGCTGCCCGCAACATCGCCACGACCGTGATGGAGTCATACGTAAACATCTACACTGGGCCCTCGCCGGTGATTCTTGCCGCCCTCTACCTTGTCAAGGGAAACATAGCCTACACGATTCAGCTGGAGACCCACATAGGCACTTACGAAGAACGACTCCCAGATCTGCTCTACACGGCACAGAGCGCGCGACTGCTGTGCGCGGAGAAGACGCCGTGTAGCTTGTGGCGTCGTCGACCGGGGCGGAACGAGTACCACGTTCAAGCACAGAGCGTCGACCGCACTTACGTCGTGGAGATCCCCGTGGATGTTGCGGTGCGGGCACCGAGGACTCCTCACGCTCTGCGAAGTGAGCTCATTTTGATGCCGTGCAGCAGCGGCGGCGACACCGGGGCGCAGTGGAACGCTATCGTAGCGGTTTTTCCGAGTGCGGCATGCGAGCATGCGCAAAAGGGAGAGAAACAGCACAAGGTAATCCCACTACTACGCGACGCGCACGTGTTGATTGAACTCACGGTGTACATGCCTGACAGTGCAGCGGCAGGCACGACATCGTCACCGCTGCCGCTGCCGCCTCCACTCGCGGCTGTCATGGCACGCGAGGCCACTGCGAGAGATGCACAGCTTTTCAGCAGCGTTTACCAATCTGCTGAGCTGACCATGCCCCTCCCACCACCTGAGTACTTCCAAACGGTCGTGTGCGAGCACCCCTATGAGACTTCCGTGATGCTCTTCATCACTTCTTTGACCTCTGCAGAGTCGTTTGAGGTGGAGCTGCGCTGTCTGAAGGACATGAACGATGTCTCGCTGAAGCAGCTGCTCTCGTACGTGCAGACACTGCTGCTCAACCATGCCCACCCGCGGTGCTCGACGAACGCTGCAGGTCAAGCATGTTTCTCTATCGAGGGACTCGCCGTGTCGCCAACGGAGACGACGTTGCGGGTGTATGGGGTACAACAGGGAGCGGAAACCTGGCTCATTATGCGATGGCTGTGCGCGAGCACTGCTGTGGAGCTGAGCGAGCTGGAGCAGTACCGTAGAGAGCTCGTCAAGAGTGTTCTATGCTGAATTGGCTGAATGGAGAAACGCACATCGATTCCCACACAACTGACAAGGCCCCAGTCTTCATACTCTCTTGCTATTCTCCTTTCTTCTGTGTCTCTTCTGCTGAAGGCGCCGAATGCCTGTACCGTTTGTTTGGATGACTGCTGCTGGTATTACACGTGGAGCCGCCGTGTCGGCAAACGTGGGAGACATGGATGCTTTGTGTGTGTGTGTCTCGTCTCCTCCCAAGCCCCACTCCCATTGCCCATAGAGCACATGGACCGAAGGAAAGGAATAAGCGTAAGAGCTGCGCGTGCAACTCTCTTCTCCACTGCCCAAAGCTTCTCAAGGCCCATGTCACGCTTCTTAAGCTGAAATTTGAATGTGATCAACATGGCTCGGCGTTCCTCTATGCCGTTTACCTCCTTTTCTGCTCTCTTATTCGCTCTCTTCTTGGGCGCACTGCACCACACCCTTCGATTTTTTGTTTGTTTGTTTGTTTCCACTTTGCTGAGCTTTGCTCGTTGTCCGACAGTATCGACAGCCCTGCGTTTTTCATTCACCGTAGACTTTTCCCCCCTGTGCGGGCCTTCCGCTCTCACAGGGCACACGTGAGCACCGGAATACGGCTCGCTTGTGTTTGGCCTTGTGAGGGTATGCATACGCCTCCGTGTGCGCATTGATCAGCGTCCTCGTGCCTACTGGCACGTTAGAGCGCAGGCATATGTGAGACCCTTAAAGCTCATTTATATTATCGATGAATGCACGCCGATGGCTCAGCTCCCCTCTCTCCTCTCTTTTCTTCCTCTTCTGTTGCTGCCGGAAAGCAAATGAGCCTCTTGTGCAGTAGTGGAAGCTGAAATGTGTATGTATTCATGCGCATGGGCGCCTCGTTCTCTTTCACCATCAACCCTACAGAACACCCATCATCACTACAGACACGAATGAACGTTAAACTCGATGACGTGCTACATCGAGCAGACCCACAGTGCATAGGTTGGTTGTAGAGGCTAACTGCACGTGGCTGCCAGTACTTCCCTCCCCTCCCCAAACCAGGTGAGTATTACAAGGCAGAAGCCGGTGTGTAGCGCTTCTGATGTGCTTGTGCAGCGCAGCCACGCTGTCCCTGACCCCCATCCGTTCCTCACTCCGGAATCCTTCCGCGAGTGGAGCGGGGCGGCAAGGAATCGGCATCATCTATTTCCACAAGGATACGCTGCAGCGCGGCAGGCATGACGTCATGGCTGGAGAGCGCTCTACCATCCGTTGCGGCTCTGGGGCCAATGAAGCAGGCATCACCTGAAATGGTGATGGGAATGTGCGCGGTGGGTCGTAAGGCACCAGGGGGGGCTGCGATGAACACCATCAACGACTGGGCCGCCCAGCCCTACATCCTGTAGGGAAGAGCTGTGGGGCAACGTGGACACTGGCAAGAGGTAGGCCGAGGAGATGTTTTCTTTTTGCGGTATGGAACACGAGCGGTCATCAGCAGGCTGTAGGGGAGCATCGATATGTGGGACCTGTTGGCTGGGTGCCTAAGGCTTCCACAGGAAGGCCGCTGGTATGCTGTGGGAATTGCAGAAACACGACGCGCAGCTTACGGGAGCGACAGCCGAAACCGCAGCACTGAGTGGCAAGGCCGATGCGGCGGCGACAAGCATGGCCATCTTGTCGGCACCCCTGTGGGACGCAGCGGAAGAGGCAACCCAGCAGCTCTCAAAAGGCGCATGCTGACATGGCCTCAGCAGCGCAGACGATTAGCAGCCTAGCGCACTCTCAAAGCGCGACCTCAGGGACGGACAGAGGCCACGGTGGGGGGGGGGGGGGTAGCGGCTGTGGAAACCAAAGCATCCACAGCAGCAGGTAGTCAGACAGTACAGTCATCATTCCCGACATGGGGGGAGGGGCGCTCGAGACTTAGCGCGTGTTCTGCGGGATTCCGACGTGGGCGACACTTCTGACTCGCCAGATGTCGGGTTCGGGTGCCACTCCAAGGATGGGGACTGGGGACTGTCGGCCTATTTTGCCCGAGACGTAGATCCCGGTGGCGAGGTCGCAACAGGAGGCTTTGGTGCTTTCGACCCTGAGACCTGAAGCCGACTGCTGGTGACGTAGGCCGGAGTACGCCTTTTCGACCGGGAGGTAAAGGAGCGGTGTGTCCGCCCCCCCCCCTCCTCCTGCCCCCGGAAGAGGTGCCACACATGAAGGCGTACCACGAGGCACTAGGCGGGCTCATGATGCTCGTGTGAGGCCACTATCATTGATGGTCACCACGGAACGTCTTGCTCAGATTCACAGTTGCAACACACATTGGCAAGCTGTTCAACGTGGAGTTGAGGACTCGCAACATCCATGTGCAAGACGCTTGACGCAACATCGTCCACGGACTCCACTTAAGACTAGCGGCGCGAGTCCGCAGAGGAAACATGCAGCCACCTCCACCGCTCCTGCGCGGAGGGGGACAGCTGGAGACGGAGCGTTGGGCAAATGGACTCTGAGGTCGAAGCGGTCTAGAACGAGGCGGCCGTGTCCACGGACAGGGATGTGACCGTAGACCACCAGTGACGACGGGGCTTAACTCCCCCCACCCCACCCCACCCCAGACCCCGGGGAAGTCGTCTTGAAAACAGAGGAAGAGGACAGCGCAGCCAACCAGGCGCCACCCTTCTCGTGCGGAGGCTCGATGGGGTTTGCCTCGCGCGAATCCTCGTAGGAAGGCGCGCTGCCCCCTTCTCGGGCAACAAGGCAGGCGGCTCTCTCCCTCGAGGGACTTGAGGGCGCCACGTGGGTTCATCGCGCGCCAGCAGTGCGCCGCCACTGCTTCTGTATCGAAGGCTGCACCCCACCGCTGCCCGTGGCCCTGCACCAGGGTCTCTCCGCCAAGCGGCCATGGAGGCACCAACGATTTCTTGGGCAACAAGTCTGCCACTTTTATCGAGCTCCACTGTTGCCATGTGGATCAAGAAACTGCCGCGGTCTTTGTGGTGAGTCTGCAGGCTACCCCGTCTGCCAAGCACACATACCTGCACCATCATCTCAGCGTGTCCTCCAAGCTTGGACAGCCGGTCCACTATCTCAAATTGCTGGATGCAGTGATCAAAGGGGCGAGGGGTCCTCGAACCGCGCAGCATGGCCTATCCATCCCCAGCGAGTCTCTGAACGGCATCGTTGTGGGGGGAGGGGGTCGCGTCTCCACTCCTCTGCGCAGTGTACCTAATCATGTGGAGAGCTGCGTGCAGGTAGGACAACATCATCAGGATGACGGCCATGTCGTTTCTACTTATTTTTCTCGACGGGCTAGTGATCGACTTCGGCGAGTGGAGATGGAAAATCCCAGTACACCTGTGACGGCTGTTGTGGGAAGTCTCTACCCGGCAAGCGCCGCTCTTCCTCTTCCCAGCACAGGAGGATCAACCTTCCGCTGATGGTTCGCGGTTTTCGCGTGCACTGCATCAGGGCTGAAGCGATGGATACCATCTTAGCCCGAGTATCAGACAACGCGATCTGCGAGCGCGACGCCGTGATTCGGCGCTTCCCCCTCCCCCGCGCAGCAAGTGACCCAGGGCATAGCCGCTCGATATGCTCACCGGAGGATGCTGTTGGCGAGGAAGCTCGGGTCTTCTTGTCTCCCAAAGCTCCTTGGTGGGCGACTTGTGGCCGGGTAGCTCTTTCTTCGGCGAAAGCGTACTGCTGCCCCTTCCCTCCTTCCCGAAGGGCCAGACATTAACATGCTGCTTAGCGCTCGCACACCCGTACCGGTGCCTGCTGATGAATGTTTCACTCCTCTGCACGTCTGCAGGATGACAGCGTTGCGTTGCGCCCCGATACGACGCTGCATGCGAGCGGGGGTACAGCAGTGTATGGCTAGCCTGAGGGCTGATGTAAAGGCGGCATCCACAGCCCCTCACACACGCCTTTTACTCAGCGCTGGGCAGCGCCGTTAGTGGCCGTGGGTGTGGACGAAAAAACAACTGACGATGCAGAGATCGTGGACTCACTGCACTCGGCTTTCAGAGTGCTGGAGGAGAAGCCTGCTGCATTGCAGAACGCCGTCTGCCTGCCCCACATGCTGCTACCAGAGGCTCCCTGGCAGAGCCTGCCGACGGTTTCGGGGAGTCGTGTGACTTGACGTGTTTGCTTCCCCAAGCACAACTGCTGCAGCACCTCCGCGCTCGATTTCCATTCCGCGACGGGACCGACTCGTGCTACGAGATGCGAGCGCTGCCGAATGGGGCTGCGCGTTAGTCCCTAGATAATGCCCGCGCACTCGTCGGCTGCCCGTGGGGGTGGTCTCGTCTGCGCGGATGTATAGGTGGGCCTCTTCACAGACAACAGTCCTCGCATGAACCGACAACCTGCAAATCGCAGGGGAAGGGGCGGTGGTGCCATCGCGGTCCACGCTGAACACGAGAGGGGGACGGTGTGCGCACAAGTTTGCACCTTTGTGGTCGTCCGCTTTGACCTCCGCCCACGATGTGTGCCTGTGGGTCCAAAGGCCCTCAAGGGCGCCCCGAGAGACGAATTCAGCCGATTTCCTCCAATTCGTTGTGGCACAACTAAAGGCCTTCGTGAGAAAACTGTGGTTCGCTGCGCGCGCTGGCGATTCCCGTTCATCGGTATTGGAAGCATTTGAAGGAAGCCCGAAGGGTCGTGGCAGAGCTGAGCCGATGGCACATCACACTCGAGCATAAAGGTACAGCTGAGCCCTTCGGTGTTACGCCAGATGAAGAACTGATTTCCGCGCGCGATCGACCATTGCTCACGCCGAGCTGGTGTTGCGCAGCCGACGAGGGCAGGTATGTAACGCTTAGACAGATTCGTCACTCGCTGGTCGGGGTGGTTGTTGTATCCGCCGGGATACAAAGCGGGCCGTCGTGGTTGGTGATCGATAAGGGGACGCGGCTGAAGCACGCGCAGCTACCCAAGTGATTGGCTCCCTTCGCAACGCAGTGCCTCTCAGATCCCACATGTAACCCCTCGTGGGCAACAAACCCACGCTTTCCGGAGTGTGTAAGGGATACGAGCGCGCCTTCACCGTCAGCCATGAACTCCGCCTCGGTCTGACAGTGATTACCCTCATACAGAGTGAGCCTCCAATACGTCTCCTCACGACACAGACTAGCGGATGCCTTGAGGCCGGCCTTGTGTCCGATGCACGGGCTGGTTTGGACGCGTAGTTCCCTTTTCCTTGTCTGGTTAAGTCACGTGTGATACGGAATAACGGAACTCCCGCACACACGCTACGACCCAAAATGCCTTTCCATTGTCCATTGCCTGCAATTGGATGATCCACGCCCCCCTCCCTCCCCCCCCCCCCACACACACACACGCAGTACTCTCAGCTGGTGTGAAGGCGGTCCTTTTTCCCTGCTCTCTACCCTTTCGTCATACGTTTTCTTCTTTTTAGGGGCCACACTAACTTGTCTACACCTCACTCACGGCGTGCCCCCTCCTTGGACTGTAGTGACGCGGGCCGTGGTTCGGCAAATAGCCCACGAGCGACTCGGGAGGCTCGAAAGAGATCGGACCTGGTGAGACTGGATAGGTTGAAGGAGGTGTTGACGACTTGCCTCATAAGTGGTCATGTGCACGCTAAGCAGGCAAGTATCACACATTAAGTGGAGCTCCTAATCTGTGCGAGGGATGGAAGGTCCAGCTTGGCGTCCAAGCATACCATTGCAGAGCACGCTTGCGACCAGTGGGGTAGAAAGTCAATCGTATCTCTCCTGCGTCGCTCTCTTTTAGCTCTTCTTCCTTAACGCTGCGACACCTGCGTTCTTCTAGTGGGAGATTAATATCACTCAACTTCATTCCTCCTATCACAAATTTGGATCGGCTAAGCAGGTATTCATATTCATCGCCCATCTCCTTCTCCGCTGCAGGTCTATGGCTGCACTTCCGCAGTCCTACGAGACGCGGTTGGTGGCGGTGTCCGCCTCCAGCGTCAACCAGCAGCGCATTAACTACGGTAGTCGCGTGCTGTTGCCATCCAGCGTGCTTGATGACCTGTGCCGCATGACCATGGTGTATCCCCTCCAGTTTGAGATCATCACCCCGAGTAAAAAGCGTGTGTACGCAGCTGTTCTCGAGTTCAACGCGCAGGCAGGTTCGGTGGTGCTGCCGGACTGGATGTTCCAGCACCTGGGTCTTCGTGGCACAATGGTGGTAAAGGTGCAGAGCTGCAGTCTTCCGCCAGGATCCCTCGTGAAGCTCCGGCCGCATCAGAAGGCGCTTGTCATGTTCGAGAATCCGCGGAACCTGCTGGAGCTACGCCTTGCTCAGTATCCCGTGCTCACCAAGGGCACCACTATCGTGATTAGCTACGTGGATCGTGAGTTCCAACTCGACCTGGTGGAAATCATTGATATGAAGCAGCAGCTCGTAGATGGTATCCTAACGGTGCGTGCCGACGGTGCACCAGTGATGCTGAAGGTTGACTTTGAACGGCCGCTTGACATGCCACCGTCGCCGCTAGAGACGCCAATTTCTGCGGCCGCATCACCAACTGGCGCCAACGTTATTGGCGCGAGTAGTCCAACTGGTGTGCAGTTTCAACCCTTTAACTTCCGGCCGCCGAGTCTCACGGACAGCCCTAAAGTGCCTGCTGGGGCACAACCGCTGAATCACCAACCAGGTCAATCATACTCCACGTTCACAGGAGCGAAAGGCAGCAGCTCCACCGCCCAGCAAGAGAACCCTGCCTTCACCGGCTCTGGCCGAACGGTGCGTGGAGTCCTGCTGTCTGAAAATCAGTCAAACGAAGTCTCAGCAAGACTTCCTGCTGCACCGCCGATTGCGCATCCCTCTCCGGAGGAGCTCCGTGCGATGCGACTGAAGGCCCTCGGTGGAGAAAGGCGCTCATGAAGTCCTCCTATTTGTGTGTGTGTGTGTGCGCGCGCGCATTCTTGGGTCTGTATGTGTGTCGCCAGACCATCTCTCCTCCATCACCAACCAAACCATCTCTACCGCCACCGGAAGCAAGAGCAAAGGAGATACTACATTACTACCATTGCTCGTAAGTAGGCATTATCGATTACCCCGCTAAATATTCCGCTACGTGTCACAGTGCGTGTGCACCATGAGTGAAAGCGCGATCTACAAGCACCATCATGCACTTTTTCACAACCACGAGCCCTCCACCCAAGGCTCAACCGCCCACCCTCAATGATCCTTTCCACGACCTCCTGACTCTCTTTGTCACCTTTCACATTCCCCCGGGACTTCTGCATGTGCAAAATACACCCACCCCCACACATACACAGAGACACATTATAAGCAGCTCCCCCGCACATTTCCTCCCCACGTTTTCCCACGTAAGTACTATCTGTTCCTCCCGGCTATACGCTCAACCTCCCAATAGACAGCGAGATACAGAAATAAATTTCTCATTTTCGTTTCCCCAGCCGCCACAGCAGCATACATTACAGCTGCTTCTCCACCTTCTTCGCTCCTCTTACCTCCTAGCGCGGCCGCACCTCGTACCCTTGAGAGAGACGTAGAGGAACGAGGACAGGCAAAGCACCATGGCCTCGAAGCTCCTGCGGGTGCTGGCGACCGCCCTGCTGGTCGCTGCGGCCGTGTCGGTCGACGCGCGTCTGGTGGTGCGCATGGTGCAGGTGGCACATCGCCACGGTGCCCGCAGTGCTCTCATCGACGACAATGCGACGCAGATTTGCGGCGCCGTGTATCCGTGCGGCGAGCTGACCGACGAGGGCGTCGAGATGGTCCGTGCGGTCGGCAAGTTTGCCCGCAGCCGCTACAACGACCCCTCACTTGTGGAGAGCCCTCTCTTCCCGTCCACGCAGTACAACTCCTCGGTCGTGTACACCCGCTCCACTGACACCCAGCGCACCATCCAGAGTGCGACCGCCTTCCTGCACGGCCTCTTCGAGAACAACTACTTCTTCCCGGTGGTGTACTCGCACAACATGACAACCGACACGCTGCTCAGCACCGACACGGTGCCGTCCGTGATGGGCCGTAGCTGGCTCGACAGCCCAGCGCTGTCCGCCACCCTCAACCCGGTGGTCGACGCGCACCTCACCTGGGACGCCATCCAGGCCGCCGCCAAGGACGCATGGATCGAGGGCCTGTGCGCGGACCCCAACGCCCGCGCCGACTGCGTCCTCAACCTGTACGACGTGGCCGCCGCATTCGAGGCTTCCGGTCGGCTTGACTCCACCAGCGATCTCAAGGCGGCGTATCCGGGCCTCGTCGAGGTAAACGCCGCCTGGTACAAGTATGTCTTTGGCTGGAACGACACAAGCAAGCTCGATCGCACTCAGGGCACGCCGTCGCAGAACCTTGCGCAGACGATGCTGGCCAACATGAACGCCCACCGCCTCTCGCCGTCGTACAAGCTGTTCGAGTACAGCGCTCACGACACAACGATCGCTCCCTTGGCGGTCACGTTCGGTGACCAGGGCAGCA